>OX451218.1:53494750-53657106 GCA_949628195.1 Phasia obesa | reverse complement strand
GAATATCGATATAATTTCTTCATACACATACATACGTATTTTATTTCGTTTCAGAAGCATAGGCAATATTTCCTCCTGCATTACTTCCTTAGTTTGTTATTTAATTTATTTAGCTTAGATCTGAACTTCAAAACAACTTACGCCTAATGTACATATATTCTCGTAATGTTTGCATTGTTAGTGGAATTTAATAGTATGCAAAGTTTTATAACAAACGGTTCAATAGAATAGTTGGAAAAGGCCTTTCACGACTGCCCTCGGGGATTACAATCTATTGTCACAGAAATACAACAGGTCTGTAAAGTTTTCTTGCATCGGTTAAATAATAGTAGTTGCAATAGAACTTGTAAATTATCGTAATGTTTATTGTTAAGGAAATTTAATACGTATGCAATTTTTATAAGAATCAATAAAATATATATAAAATATTAGCTCCTAATAAAACCTTTAAACATATATATATATATATATATATATATATATATATATATATATATTTTTTTTTTTTTTTTTTTTTTTTTTCCAGGAATCCCGGGAATGCGAATATTTTTTTCCCGTTTCCCGGGAAGTGAAAAAGTCCGGGAAATAAAATATTTTCCTGTAATGCCGGACATCATTTAATGCGATGGCGGAAAATTCAACAGTGACCCTTAAATGGGTCCAGGTATATGAGAAAGTGCAGCTACCTGACTTGATAGCAACGGTCACTGGGCACTTCAACGAATTTAGCAGAAGTTGCCAAGATGTCTTGATTTTATATGTTCACAATTTTTGTTCTTTATCACAAGAACTACAACTTTGCCTCAGAGAGTATATCAAAATTCCAAACGGTTTGCAAAATATGAGCTTGAGTAAATTATCATTTTTTTTTGCAAAAAATGACATCGAGGCCCCACATCTTTGAGGGCCCATAAAAAAACCTGGCGGACTTTGGGTAAAACTGGGAGACAGGGGTCTTTTTTTTGTTCTTTTATCACGTAGTGTGTGTCTGTATATGGTTATTTTTTTCCGTGTTGCACTGTGTTATTCATAGAAAGAGAATTACCATGGCAGCTATAAGAAATAACAAAATTAAATGGTAATCCGACAGAGAGGTGATTTCTACGTAAATAATATTTACAGTAGATGTTGTACTTCCGCCGCTGTAATAATAACTAATAACTAAAGGGTGACATTTTTTCATGTATATTACCTTACTTTCTGAACCTCAATAGGTAGGCGCCTGATTATTTTTTTAGAAAGTGTATTACCATGGCCTAAAAAATTTAAAGAGTGTTCCAATCAGTGTTGTCAGATTAGGGGATTTATCCCCAATTCGGGGATTTTTTATTTACTTATGGGAATAAAAAATTCGGTTTGTGGATTTCATTAAGGATAGTTTCATTGTTTTAGGGATTTTTTTTGGGATTACATATTGTAATTTTATTATTAAATTTCTCCTTTTTTAATATGATGTTTCTATATTCCAATTGAACAAATCGTCAAGAAAATTTGAGTAGGAATAACTCAAAAAATTAAGTGCTTCTCATACAATGTGGCAACAAAGTGGCAACAAAGTGGCAACAAAGTGGCTATATAAAATTTACACAGGTAAAAGAAGATAAAAAACGTACCGAAAATAATTCAAGCAATATAACTTGATTTAATGCACTAACTCTTTTTTATCTTCATTACGATTTTAAGAAAGAACTGCAGGCCTAAATCTTTTTTAGCGGTGGTACTACTAAAAAAATTGTATCGAGGGTTGTAGAGAACTAAAATAAAGAAGGCGGCCACCCGAGTTAGCAGCAGTAAATAACAATGTTTTAAAAGACATTTATAAATAACAATTAAGAAAAATGCCAATAAAAAAGTGGAGCAACTTAACCGTTTTATGGGGAAAAGTTTATAAATATCAAGATGCACCTGAAATAACCTTGTTTCTAGACCTGGCAAAGTTATTTTACATATCAACTAGAATTGCTTATACATATAAATATTTTTTCGATACAAACAAAATGTTAAATAAAAAATAAATTGCAGAACTAGTTACTCAAATCTTTGTTGAGAATTAATACACATTTTAAAAATGCTGAAATTTGTTTTAAATCTTTTGATCCATCCCGAGAAATAGTGAGGTAATACCTCAATCAACTTAGTTTTTTTTTTGTTAATAAAAAGACCACGGTACCTGCTTTTCTGCTCGTCTGCAAAAACACCCAGTCTTTGGCGGGAATCGAACCCGCAACCCCTAGACTGATAAACTAGCGCGCTACCAATAAGTCTAATATACAAAAAAGTGAACACTATATTTTTAAATAAAGTTAACTAGACAACAAATAATATTCATGTGTTAATTTCAATGAAAACGGTATCCTTTTTAGCGGGGAATTTCGGGGATAGTTTGAATATTTTTTGGGGATTTTCGGGGATGAAAATTTTAAAGTTGGGGATGTGACTCGAAAAAAATCTGGCAACCCTGGTTCCAATAGTGATCCAATTTTCGCGAATATAAATTTAATTTTAAAATTAAAGAGTGCCCCATAAGACATGAATAAATTAACAACTTCAGTTGTACTAAACATAGTACGGAACATAGTATGGAGCCCTACGTGTTTGAGCCTAACTCGCACTTGACTGATTTACTTATAATACGTGATTGTTAATGCAGTATTTGGAATATTATGTAGCCATGAAGCTACTTTATTGGCAACAGCTAAGTTATCATTATCATTACCGTACTATTAGAGTAAAATAATACTTTCCCATGGCTTTATAGATACAATTTTGTTCTACCTCACTTTTTCTCCAACTAAATAATTGTTCCCCAAAACAAGTACGAATTCCAATTGGTGGCATAAGTTGTTGAGATAAATATTTTAAGCTTTCAAATGTTACTTGAGCTCCTAAAAGTTGTTGGTTGCAATTTTCATACAAATGTACATACATACATACACACATATAGGATTACAATTATTGAAATGTGTACGTAGCTAAGTACATACATATATACATACTTGCTTGTTAAATAAACTCTCTAATAGCTCATATAGCGCGACTCGCGAAGTGTAAACAATTGGAATATGCAATATTATGTTATCCTTTTCCTTATAATAGGAAGAATATTATTATCAGGTACACATATTTTTTTAACTTAAATTTGCACACTTACATAATTTTAAGTGGCAAAAACAGCAGCACTGTTTTATTTTATTTGCGTAACTTTGTTCTAATCTGATTTCAACTTTGATTTAAAATGAACCAATGTTAAATTAATATGAATTCATGTTGATTTTACATGAATATTTTGGTTTTTAAGTTTAAAATTTCAACGATGTTGATTGATTGAATGTAGATTTTACATTGGTCAATGTTGTTTCAATTATATACAAAGTTAGTTTTACTACTAAAATCTATATAGAATATTTAAAATTTTTATTAATCGAACTATTTATTTTACATACAGAATTTCATCAAGCTTAAGTTCGTTTTTATTCTCTCTAAGAAAGAATAAATTAAATTACAAATTAGGTGATATTATTAAAGAAAAATTGGGAAGATTAAATTTTCAGACACCAGCAATGGTCACGAGTTCAATACTCAGCCGAGGCAACATCAATTTTTCTGATATGTATTAATTTTTCTTTATAATAATGCATATCACAGCGCACAATGGTTCAAGAGAGAAATTAATTCATTTTTTTATGTCTTCTGATTTACCTGATTTTTTTACAGTTTATAATAAACAATCTAGTTATCATGTAACAAAAATATTAGGCTTATATCCTTATTACCTTTTTCTCCAAAGACATTCAAATTTGTACTAAGTGAATTCGTATTATATATGCTACATGCTATCATGCTTTTAAAATACTCTTTTAATGACACTATAATATTTTTGTATACATATATATATATATATATATATATATATATATATATATATAAATTTAATTAAAAAATCTTTACTACTAAGAATTGTCCAAAAATACTTATTTTCTCTAACTTCTGTGGCTTGTATCTAATGATCTCAAACTGCCTTGGGCCCCAGGCTTATAACAAATTAAAGTTTGAAGTCTCAGCTAACGATGTATTAAAAATGCAACTGCTCGTTTTTGCTCGTAAGCAATTCCGATATAAAAAACTTAAAACAAATTAGGAAAACAGACAGCTTCAGGAAGATTGATTAATTTCAATTCAACTCAACCTTTAACGATGAAAATAAACACTGCCAAAAACTTTGTTAGGAAAGTAATTCATATTTGCGATAAAAGTTTTAGAAGGAATAATATAAACAAAATAAGGGACATACTATTGATGAATAACTATCCAATTTTTATGATAAACAACATAACCGATAAAACACTTAAAAGAAATCAAAATTCTGATAAACAAGATCCCAAAGATACCATTTTTTACAGTGTACCATTTATACCGAGGTTGACAGAAAGTAAAACATTAAGGAACATCATCGAAAATAAGAACGTAAATATAGCACAAAAATCAAATGCCACACTAAGGCATTTATTTACAAGCAAAAAGACGAAAATAGACAAATTAAAGACAGATAATGTAGTTTACGAAATAACATGCCGAGGCAATGAAAGGGATCAGTGTAATAAAGTATATGTTGGAACAACAAAAAGAACGCTTGGTACAAGATTGGCTGAACATGAAGCAGATATTAGGAAGGGAAAAGAGACGACGGCTTTATCACAACATATAAAAGAAAGCAAACACATGATAGATTTTAAGAGCGTCAAAATACTGGACAAAGAAAGATCATAGAATAAGAGATATACATTAGAGAGCTTAAGAATACAACAACGTTTATCGAAAGCTCTGAATACAAAAGAAGATAAGGACCAAACAAAACTGCAATATTCTCCCGCAATACACCAAAAGTAATAGTTCTGTCATATAGTTTTAGTTTGATGTTGTGATTTGTTTACTTTAATTATTTATTTTATTTATTATTTTTATTTTGTGTCGTGTTGTTCATTAATTTTAATAATGATAACTGAATATATGATTCTGATGTAAACTAAATCGTAAGTCAAGCTTTAATTATATTTTCTTAAATATGAACATATGTATAAGAAAAACTTTCTTCAACAGAATTTAATAAAATCTAAACTACTCCTGAAGAAGTCGACAACCTTATCGACGAAACGTTGAGTGAAAGATGAAGTAAATTGTTTTATTTATATTTAATTTTTAATGACCATAATTAGCCCAAAAGACTACTGTCTTAACTGTCAAAAAATTAGGAAAAATTTCCTTCTCAAGCATGTTATTGCGCATGCAATAACAACTTCTAACCATTATTTATAGTGTTGTTTTTGTTGTTGAAAGTTCAATATTTTAATCAGCTGTGATTATTAGTTGCATTGTCTTTGTGATTACAGCTTATTACTTTATTGTTTTGAATTACTTGGTAAACAATTTTTACCAATACTGAAAACTAAGTGGACCTGTGCAAGACGTATAAAAGATAGATTTCTGGAAAAAAATTAAGTTTGGTTGGAAAATATGTATTCTTTTGGTGAAGATCTTCCAGAATATGAACAACCAATGCGTTCTCATAAAGTCAAACGTGGTTGTCCTTCTAAGGCTGTTGAACTTTGCAAATCTCGTGCTAAAAGGAGTAAAGTAAAGCAGTTATGTGATGGTAATTTAGCAGAACTTATTTCATCAGCTGCAAAAAAAGTTAATAAGGATGAACAATTTTCAAAAATGTTTAGTCCAGAAAAAGCGCTAAGCCTCATTATTGATGCTTCTTTATCAAAACATCAGTATCAAATATTCAGATTGAGTGTTCTGCTGTTAAAAAGGAATGTTATCTAAAAAATTTGAAAGTACAGAAGATTTATACCATGATAAAGTAAAAAAAAATTCTTTGTTTTTAATTTTTTTTTTATATATTCCCCCATTTATTTACAGATATATTCAGTAAACATGGACATGACTGTTTTATTTATGTTTTAATCAAATAAAAACACGACAATTTAAATCTGTGTAGCTTTTTTAAGCGATCTAGCTTTTTAAAAAGGAAAATATTGCGTTTTATGTGGTTATTTTATGTGAGAGGTGCGTGGCTGTTAGGAGATTTTGCTAATTCTTTTACCATTCATTAATATTATCATAAAATTGCAATGAGCAAAAAATTGTGACTGTACTATGACTTTTAACTTTTGTGTTATATGTGAAGTAGGTGTGGTTGTGCTCGGATTTTTTCCATATTTGCAGCAATTGTTTATCACAACCAAATATTAGCATACACAAAAATTCAAGACTCTACGATGTCTACTTATATTTAATGCAACCAATCATATGAAGCTGAACCACTGTGCCCCAGTGTTGGGATCTGACAATGTTTAAATTGTACCATCCCGGTGATAAAATTGTACCAAATCAGGATCAATTGTACCAACATTTCACATTAAGTAAAAAACAAGCAAAACATACATATGGTAGCTCGACATTAAAAGATGCTAATTAAAACTTTAATACTAGGGTATTTTAAAGTGATGATAATTGACCTTGATTCCTTGAATTTCTTTTCTGTGGATATAAGTCAACGAAAATGAAATCGTATACAAATTTTTAAGATTAAGGTTAATGAAATCCCGCAATTCCTAAAATAAATACCAAAATACGCGAAATATGAATTTTTAGGCTTTGGCCCCCATAAAGCCCACATATGGACTAGGGGTCATGAAATAGTTTCAGCAATATTTGGGAATAATTTGGTATGTTCTGTAATCCGAAACCGAGTGAAATTGAAATCGAATAAATTTTTAAAGAAAAATATAACTTAGTTGCTCCTATTATTTTAAAACATTAGCAATCAAGGAAGTTGTGTGAATGATCTTTAATCAAATGTATAAAAAGTAATATCAAAATGTTGTAAGATTTAAAAGTTATGATAATTTCAAATTTCATTCGGATTTAATTTCACTCGGTTTCGGATTAGAGAACATACCTGATTTTCTTTTTCCGATCCCTTTTGTATTTCAGAACATTTCGAAATTAAATACATGAAATTGAAGGATCTCAATGTTCTACAAGGATCATCACTTTTGCACGAAATTTGGTTTAATTTGGTAAAAATTGTAAATATATTAACTACAAGAACATTTGATGGGTTATTGTTGCAACTCAAATATCTACTTTCGTTTGTTTACCTATTTTTAGTTAAATAAGATAATGCTGACATCAATAAGCGTGCATAAATTAAGCTTCCTGTTACTTCTTTGATTCACAAGTTTATTTGTTGTTTATTTTATGCTCACTATTAAAACCTAAATTGTGCCACTTTAACTCACAAAAATTGCTTATTTTATGCTATGCAATACTTCTTTTTAACAGCAAAATTTATTTACTTTTAAGGTAAAGTTTAAGAAACAAAATCAATTAAGTTTCAATTGTTCAAAAATAAACAAGTCGCTTCTCATAAGCTGCGTAAATAAAAAAATACTAAATAAAAATGTGTTTTAAACTTTAATCATATTAACTTATATTCCTTAAGAATTTCTTTGATTAAAAAAAGATGAATAGCCCTTTTTTAGGATAAAATACACAAAAAGGCAATAATTTTGAAGTTTTAAATTGAAAATCATCTAGTTGTTAACACAGCAAAGATATCATTTTGAAATTTTCCATTATTTTAAATTTCGCTCACTACGAAAACAACTATTAACACGATGTACAATTTGGAAAAATCGAACAAAAAATTATGAAATGCCAAGCCCTAAAAAATTTGAAGGTTTGAGGTTCTCAAATTCGAGGCCACATAGCGCTACCACTGATAAGTGAATGAACCCCAGCTTTAATACTTAAGCTCAGATACTCCTCTGTTATATCCATGTCAAATTTTGATCAAGCGGACTAGCTCTTTACATATGGCCCCTTACACTGAGCAATGTTAGAAGGTGGCTACACTACAAGTGCCATCAAGTGCTTGAAACTTCACCAAAGTCACCGGATCTTAATCAGATAAAGTATGCTTGGAGCTATTTGGAAGAAAAATTAAAAAATCATCTAATTACAAAAACGACCTTACGATTTCTCACTAGAAAGAATGGAAAAATAAATCAGCCGAATAATGCCGGAAACTGATTAAGGCGATGGGATTTCCCGGACTTTTTCACTTCCCGGGAAACGGGGGAAAAAATATTCGCATTCCCGGGAATTCCTGTGATTCCCGGGAAAACAGCTCTTAAAGAACATAACTTTATTTACCGAAACAGTATTTAAAAATGCATAGTTTTATTAGTATTAACAGTTTATAGAACTTAAAAACTTTTCAGGTGACAAAAATGACAAGATATAACACATATTTATAAATATTGAAAAAGTATTTCAATAATTATTTTGTTACAAAATATGATTTTGTAATTGTTAATTCGTTTAACAAATCGCTGGACATTCTTTTCATAGCTTTTGTTGCGAAAGTCTCTCTTTAAAACTTGATTCCATTTCGTTAACAACACAACTGCTAATTGACGGTTCTACAGATTCGAGTGGCTTGCTTGAATTATCTGTGCAACAATTGTGCTGAAGTTTTATGACATCTTTTGGTACATTAGTAATTTCACCACTTTCTAAATAGTTAGGTATCGCAGACGTTTTATCAACACTTCGTTTATTTATTTTTCTTTTCAGCCATCGGTTTTGAAAGAGTCGAATTTATAGCCAAAATCTCCTCTTAGAGGGTCTGAATAATAAAATCTGTTTGTTATTAACAAATTTGTGTCCCTGCGGCTCAAGGCCTCTACTGCATCTTTAATGGGAATTAAAACGGCTAAAACATTTTCTAAAATCTGAACATATTCTTGAACCCAAAACTCTGAGCAATTGAAATCTATCACATTTCTTTTAAATGCGTTCTTCGATTTAAGAAACGATTGAATCATTTCAACATACTTATCTTGTTTTTACATCATGAACGAAACGCGAGACAGGCTGTTTTTAGAAGACTTTTTTGAATTGGTTTTACGATCTATAACATATTTGTAAGTTTCTAAAAATATTAAAATTTTAAAAATGCTTGTTTTTTACTCAGCAAAAGAAATGCTTATTTAAAATTAAGAACCACTGAATTTTCTTTAAAGTTGTCATGATTTTAAATTTCCCATTTCCCGGGAAATTAGCAAATATTTTCCCGGGAATTCCCGTTTCCCAAACTCTATAAATTACCTATCACTTATGCATAGTAGGGTTAGCAGAGTAATAATTAAAATAATAAAATATTTAAATAATAATTAAAATAATGAACATAAATCAAGAATGTTGCAACTTAGTCAGTTCTAGACAGGGTTGGAGAACTATGAAGTTTGAAATGTAAAATTTTTTCTTTTTTTAATTAAATAAAAAAATTTATTGAATAAATTTTACATGAAATTGTACCAAAAAAGTATGAAGTGTACCACTGATGTGTCGACTGTACCAAATTTAGTACAATTGTACCACAAATACCAACACTGTTGTGCCCTCCTTCGCCGTTATTACCACATAGCACTAAATCGTCGGCGAAGTAAAATAATTATACATTGGCTATGCTAGCTTCAACCTAATTCGCCTATATAACACCAGAGGCGTTACAATACTGTTCTAAAAATAATCATAACGTGCAATTGCAGTGTTGCCAGATGCGAAGCTCTTCTAGCACACTAACCATCTATCTACTACTATCGCTTTCCGAAAGAAGTAACACATTTAATATAGGTATTAATTGCCTGAGTGTTACTTCTTTACAAAAAAAAAAAAAAAAATGCACATTATCCTCTGCCCAACCAACAACCCAACATGTTTCATACGCGGATTTATTAAATTCAAATGATATTTCTGTACATAGAGACATTAGTGCATTCGTTAAACAGTTTTATGAGCAGCATGATGCAAGAAATGGTACGCATGCAATCTATGATGTTGCAGGCGGAACTTAACAAACCATGAACTGTTTAAAAATATGTTTCTGGAACGCAAACGGCTTACGCCAACACAAAAATGAACTCGAATACTTCTTGAAGAACCAACAAATTGATGTCATGATGGTTTCAGAGACTAATTTACCAATAAATAGCTTTTTTAAAATCAATAACTAAAGATCCCCGTGGCAGAGCATGTGTTGGTTCAGCAATACTAATAACGACTCGTATTAAACATCATTTACGGTGTGATTTTTGTGAGGACTACCTTCAATCAACAAACATCTTCATTGAAGAATTTCATCAAAACTTAGTTATTTCTTCAATTTATTCACCTCCTAAATTTCAAATATCAGAGAGTCAATATAGTGAATTCTTTAAATCACTAGGTTCCTGTTTCATAGCATCAGGCGACTGCAACGCTAAACATACGTTTTGGGGATCAATTACTCCAAAAGGTCGTGTTTTGTTTGACAACCCACCTATTGGCCTACTGTTCTGCAAAAATACCGGATGTTATTGATTTTGGCGTGATTAATGGTATTCCGAGAAATGATTAAAGTTGAAACGTCATTTGAATGATCCTCAGATCATTCACCCACTATTGTCTATATATGGAACCAGCAAAATATTATGTCACCAACAACTAACACAAGCATTAATTGGTTGAAATATAGAAAGTATCTCAGTACTCACTGTTCGGAAAATACACCGCTAAGAACACCAGAAGGCGTGGATCAAAGTCTAATTAATTTCGATTAAATCCTTAAATTAGCTGCCCAGCAAGCAACATTAACCCGACAACCAGCTAGATACAATTAAATTTATTCTGTAGATATCGAGCGGCTCTTGGCTGAAAAAAGAAAAATTGGAAGAGAGTGGCAATCACACAGATCTCCTCAATTCAAATCTAGACTTAAAGATTGCACGAGACGGCTTAGAGGCCTACTAGAATCTCTGCACAAGCAGATTATTCATAATGGTGTGCATGAAGGAACCTTAAAAGACCGGTCTTACGTAAGCCTCCCTTGCGAACTTTGGAGACTGGGCGAACTTCTTGTGATACTGAAAAAGGCAATTTATTTGTTGGACATTTGAAGAAGGTTTTCACTCCAAATATATGTACTGATATAGCTGAGTTGCCACCAGTGCCGAAGTACCCCTAAGATTTGAATTGAGCGATATTTAAAGGGCAATAATGGACTTAAACACCTAAAAGGCCCCTAGCGTTGATTAAAAAAATAACAAGATGTTATTTGAGTTGCCCCGTATAGGTCGCAGAATTATTCTTTTTGTTTTTAATGCCATTTTACGCCTTGAGTACTTTCCCACAGAGTGGAATGTCTATTTGATTACTATGATTCCTTAACCAGGAAAAGACCAAACAAAAGTAGAATCATACAGACCTATAAGCCTTTTATGAAACATGTCAAAGCTATTTGAGAGAATATTAATAACTGAGTTGAATACAATTCTTAGCGGGAAAGGATTTATTTCGATCCAACAATTCGGCTTCAGAAAACAACATAGTACGATCCAACAAACACACAGATTAGACAAATTATCAACGTTTCTCAAGCATTCGATAAGGTTTGGCACGAAGGCCTAATATATAAATTAAAGCTGAACTTGCCCAAAAACTTTTATAAACTATTAAAAAACTATTTAACGAATCACAAGTTTTTAATAAAAAATTAAGATTTTTAAGCTCGCCACGGCTTATTGTAGCCTGAGTTCCCCAAGGTAGTATTTTGGGACCAATTTTATATTTACTGTTCACATCAGATATGTCAATTAGCATGAAACAGCTTTTTTAAGTATTCATGAAAGCGCCCAAGTAGAGTCACAACATTTACAAGACCACATACTCAATTTGGAAAGATGGTTGAAGAAATGGAGAATAAAGGTGAATGAACACAAATGTACTCATAGGGACTCATGCATAAATATGCAAATGATATATCAGCTTTCAGACGTCAAATACCTCGGTGTACATCTTGATCGTCGCCTCACTTGGAAAAGCCACATAGAATCCAAGTTAATATAAATGAAGTTAAAATCAGTCCAACTAAACTGGCTTACTGTACAAGTCGGTCCTTAATGGTGTTATGGGATTCAGTTATGGGGCACTTCCTCAGCTAGCAATGTTGAACAAATTCAAAATAAGATTCTACGAATGATCACAGTTGCTCCCTGGTATATCAAAAACTCTAATATCTACAAAGATCTAAACGTGCCAACAGTTAAATCAGAAATACGCGGTAAGGTATTTGAAGAAGCTTGAAACTCATCCTAGTTTTGGCGTGTAACATTCTTAATACTCCTGGTTACATTCGACCTTAATGAAGAGATACTGCTTTTCTTAGCCGTACATTAGAGAGATGACCCGTAAATTATTTCAACAATCGTTAAACATACATTATTTTTAATTATTTAATATTGTGCTAATTACCCATTACGCTTTATAATAGAAATGCAATTTTTTGTTGGGGTAAAAGAGCTAGTTCCTATACGTATTTCACTGGTTGCTCAGGCCAGATCATCAGGAAACCTTTTTCCTAATTTTAGAGAAGTCAAAAATACTCTATAAGTAATAAAAGTCGACAAAACACAATGAGAAGTATGCATGTTAATAGCATAATATTACAGAATATTAATCCTCCAGAATATTTTTTCTCACTGTCCTTCTACAATTGGATGGTTTTTTGACATCACTTAATGCAGACGTAAGGCGTAATGAAAAGCATACACAAGTTAATTTTGTTCTCGCAAGAAAGCAATCCACACCAAAGACCCTTACGTATTTAGCGCCGCCTTAAACTATGCTGCATATCAGCTTATGTAACTATTTACTTTATAAAAAATAAAGTATGCATATCCGGATAGTTCAGTTCAGTTATGGTTTATGCATTTACTATACTACTAAAATAACTGCGTACTTTCACTGCTTTTTCTCCACTTTCTATTGGAAATATAATATTGTTGCGGAAAAAAGTATCCTATATTGGAGTCAGGTACTTAAGGTACCTCCTCACAAAATTTTATAAAAATCCATCCAGTAGTTTTTACATAATACAGACGGAAATGAGTTAATATTTTATTATATGTATAGATAGATATAGATACAATAAATATAATATGAAAAAAAAAACTTAAAAATACTGTAATGTAAATAATTACATTTTGCGCTAATCGGGGTGTTGCTGTAATCGGTAGTTGCGTAAATTGAGCTCGCACTGTGAAATTGTATATTTTTTCCAGTATCCTATACTGAGCATTCAAATGCTAAACCATTTGATGAAACAATTGACAAAATCTATATCAAAGACCAAATAAACAGTAGATTTAATTAAATCCATGGGAAAGAAGAATGCGCATCCAGTTAAAACATATGAAGAAGTGCATTCTCACACACAAACATAGAACCACTTATCTTCATACATAAATATTTTAAATTTTACCTATTTTTGCTTTTGACCATGATTGTATAAACACATACATATGTATGTACTACTATGTACTATGTATGTACTAAGTACCCTATTTTTATTTTAGTAAATGCCAACTTCTGTTAAGAATTTTTAATTTTAAAATAATTTTTTGCCTGGTACGAAAATAATTTTTAAAGTTAAGAGAAATTTATTGCTATCAAATGCAATAAGTACTGAACATTTTTAAAACTGTTCCTATTGCTGGCTTATAAAAGAAACCTTAATCGAATGTGTAGTTGTCTTTATCAGTTTTATAATTTAAGCAAGTTCTCTGTAAATGTGTCTCCTTTAACTTTAAAGTATTTCAGTTTCCTGAAATATTGTTACTACTATACAATTATATCAATCAAAACTCTTGAAATCTCTTGACTTTATATATGTACATATCGTTATCTTAATATAGAAAGGCCCTAACTCTTTTTTTTGCATGTTTGGATAGATGATCTTCTAATACATACATATGTGTAAATAAAAAAAATGTTACAGCATTAAAATGCTAGGAGAATTTAATAAAATATTGCATTAATAAATAATTCACGACCACAAAACTATAATTTTTATTAAGTTTTTTCCTTCTCCCGTAAAGTAGGAAAGGAAGTTAGGTAGGGCCTTTATTTATCAAGGTATCGATATATACTTATATCGCAGAAATTTACTTTTTATCTTTGCGTACTTTTGAGAATGTGTAAAGCATTTCTTTCGATATTTAAAACAACAAAATATAATAGTCACCCATAAAATTTTTTGCCAGGAAATATTTTTATAAGCCAATTAATTAAAAGATTAAACCCTTTAATAAATATAATAAAAAAAAATCAATATTAGCATTATTAAATAAAAATATATTGTTGCGAGGAACAACCTTAAGTATAAATGGCCATAAAGTTAAATTTTTAGTTTTAGCTAAAAACTCCGTTTTTAGAGAAGGTTTTATTTTTTAAGGAAATTAAAAATTATATGTAAAATTTCTATTTTATATGAAATTTAGATTTTTAGTAAATTTTAAAATTTTTATTAATTTTTTTTTATGTACATCTGATAGGACTACTTATAGTATTTATATGGATCTTCATTTCATTCACACACTAGCAGAATGTGATGCATTTTCTGGATCGCTTCATCCGTCTTCTACATTCTTAGCATCTATCTACTTTAGGTGGTTTTTTGTTGTAAACATCATCTATTATACCAACCAAAGTCATATAAAGAATCATCTATCGTCAGTTGGTGAGAGCGAAATCAAACACCTGAATTCCTAAAACGGAAATGATGAGCTCCAAAAAATGGGTTTCTAACAAAAGTAGATACCCTTCCTTTCGCTCAAAAAAAAAGGTTGGACTAAATTAAAGTTGGACATGAACTTAATTTTAGTACATTTTATTTTCTTGAACTAAGTTCAAATTAACTTACAAATAATAATTTTGACTTCAATTAAGGAAATTATACTTGTTTAAACTATACACAAAAAATCCTATTACGCATTTCTCCTTAATTATTCTTACTTAAACTCGGTATATTATTACTTAATAATATTATAAATTTTCATACAGGTCCAAAAAAGTTAGCACATAATAGTACAGATTTTTTTTTTTTTTTCATTAAAATAAGAAATTTTAATTTTGTATGAAAATAAAAAATTAATTGTTTCCTTAAATTTAGTTAATTTTTTTTATTAACTTAAAAAAAGAATTCCTAATTCTATGAAAAAAATTTCTTTGAATATTCCTTATAAATAAGAAATATTCCTAAAAAAAATTTTGTATTTTTCAAAATGAGTTAATGAGATGGCTATGTTGAAGCTAACAAAAATTTTTCATTGTTAATGAAAATCAAAAGGTTGACGACACAGAAAATTAAAAAGAGTGTAAAAGTGTTTAAAAAATAAAATTTAATATTGAGAATTGTGTTATTGTGAAAATTAAAGGTAAGTAATATTTCCATAAAAACAGATTAACGGCCTGGCCCATGACTTCGAAAGGATTATGTATTTCTTTCGTACAATTAAAAAATTTGTTGAATATGTTTTTGTTTAAAACATAATGAAATTAATATTGTTTGTTTTAAATCAAAGAAAGAATACTTTCGACATTGTGTGTCAGGTCATGATTGTGTTAGATTAAAATGTGAATGGTTAAGGGCCAGTTTTTGACTTCGTAAATACGAATTGCGAATTTAGTTAATTTTCATTTAATTTTAAGTTGTATTTAAATACAGTTTCAGTTTTTCAGTCTTATTTAAATGTTCTTACTTAATTGTGCTAAAGATATGCTACGACCACAAAATATCAAAACAAATCCAGATAATTTTGCAGAAAACAGCCGTTTAACAAACTTAAAAAAAATACTTAAAATGTACTTAAAAACAGCAAAATTGTTGAAATACATGTGATATTAATATTTTTATAGAGAGGAATCATTATACATTAATTAATTTGTGTAAAATAATAAAAATACTGTCAATGGCAACACATTTTGTCATTCATGGACAAAATCAAGCTGATAAAAACATATGGTTATAAGTAAAACTTAAAATGACTTTAAATGTACAAGAGTGGTCATTTAAGTTTCATTTAAGAGCGTGGTGAAAAACTAATTGTCATATTTAAATACAACTTAAAAATAAATACCAAGTCAAAAATTGGCCTTAAGAGTACTCAAGTGCTTAAAGCGGCCTAGACACGATCAAAATGGTGGATGTCTAACTCGTGTATGTGTAGTTGGATGCTTTGATGTACACATGCTGGATAACTCTTCAGTCTTCAGTGTGTGTGTAGAATAATATTTATGCGCGTTTGGTTCTTAACAAGGTATATTTATCTTACTAGGTAGTGTCGACCTCCCAGCTGATTTAGTAGTTCGACATGTCAAAAGTTGTATGTGTTTAGAAATTTTATAGAGCATATGTGAGAAAGCAATAAACCTTCTCAATTTTCTATAAATCATTTAAATTCTACATATCGAAAACTACTTTCAAGTTGCATAGTTGAGCACTTTATTGATAATAAAACAGTCTCAACTCCAAAAACGTTTGAGAATATTGCTTGCAAAATTGTTGCCAACTGAAAATAAAGTAAAATATTACGATTTATTTTAAGAAAATTTTTGTATTTCTAGGATACATATTTTATACCAATTAAAGATAGAAAGCCTGCGGGTTATTTATGTAGCAAATACCACAACTCTATTTCAAAGCTGAAAAAGAGGGCGTTTATGAGACTTATGACACGCAGGAAATAGAGGAATATATCCCTTGCTTGAATGACACTTCCCAAGGTACTAACTAATCCCATATGTCGGACTATTCAATGCGATATTTTTCATTTGAATTAATATGTTTATACGAGTATATTAATTGTAACCAAATATTATATTTCTATTATTTTTACAAGTTTAAAAAATATTACAGTTGAGCTTCAGTGAATAATAATGGAATGCCCTTAATTGGTTCTGTGTGCTGTTCGGAATTTATATTAGGTCATTGATTTATTGGTTTAAAAGATTGTAGATGGAGGTCATAGTACAATTGCTCTTATCAATCTCCATCTATAATCTCGAAAGAGGGTAAGTGGACTTACATTCAAATCTATGAGATATTTGTTCTACAGTTCATTCTATAGAATAAAACAATCTTATAGGTCTATATGCTATCCCCTTATTTCAATAAGCCAAGGTCACAAATGTGACTAGTAAATAAACAATGGCAAAACAAGGCTTTTTTTGTTAACCCTGAATTATTTAGCTGTAGGTAATCCTAAGAATATCGTCTTATTCAAGGCGAATTTATATAAGGTGGCATCACCGCCAAAAACACACACACGACATGCATTTTGTTGTTGGTTACATGTACGACAGACGCCAAAAGCATTAATTAAAATATCACATCCATCAACTAAACACACTTCTTCCTTACCTTCTCTGGTAGTATTTTGTATTTTTTTCAATATTGAAACATTTTTTTTAAATAATCACACTTTTATTTCTCAAATTAAAAAAATAAAGGAACTTTTGACAGCTGCCAAGCACAAAAAAAGTAAAGCGAAAATAATTAACTTCGCCGTGCTGCCACCTAATAAAATAGATTCGCCTTGGTCTTATTTTTTAAACTTGTAAATTATAAATAAATAATTGTCTTAAATATTGTTTTAAAAATACCTAATGTCAATTTATTCGTAGTACATGCGACGAAGTGATGAGTATTTTTAAAATTGTGTGAAAATAGTCCCATTTTCTGTAAATAAAATTGTATTATGTTATTTATAATTGGATTTTTGAAAAAATAATTCGTAATTTTTAGGGTTCCGTACCCAACGGGTAGAAACGTAACCCTATTGTTTTCGTTACAATGTCTGTCCGTCTGTCAGCGCTTTTTATCTCTGGAACCGTAATATGTACGCTCTTGAAATTTTTACAGATGATGTATAGCTGTTGCCGCTATAGCACCAAATACTAAAACTTACAGGGTGTTCCGACTGAGAGGTGTTAATTTCGAATATGTGTTTATTTCTTGAACTGTAGGAGGCATACACTAGAAATGTACAAACAGTAATTAAAACTTAGTTCGATTTATAAACAAGTCTAAAAAATAACCCTAAAATATAAAGGGCGTTCCGATAGTGGTGTGATTTGCATGTATAAGGCATACGTTTTGAACCATAATAGGTAGACTCTTGAAATTTTCACAGAAGGTGTATAACTGTGGCGACTATAGCAACTAATACTAAAACTTATAGGGTGTTCCGAATGTGACGTGTTATTTGCCTTTATGTCTTTATTTCTTGAGCTATAGGAGGCAACCACTTAAAATTTGCAGACAGTAATTTAAACTATGTTCGCCTTATAAGAAAGTATACAATATTTAACCTAAAAATTAAAGGGTGTTCCGATAGTGACGTGAATTGCATGTATATGGCATAAGTCTTGAATGATAATAGGTAGACTCTTGAAGTTTTTACAGGAGGTGTATTACTATGGCCACTATAACAAATAGTAAAAATTAAAGGTTGTGTCGACAGTGACGTGATTTGCATGAACATTGACTAATTTTTTAACCATAATAAATAGGCTCTTGAAATTTTCACAAATGGTGTATTACTACGACCCCTATAAAAAGAATATCAATTTCAAATTTTTATAGAAGATATATTGCCATGGCCGTTATGACAATTACTAAAAATTAAAGGGTGTTCTGATAGTGACATGTTTTTCACGTATAGTAACTTATTATTTTAATAGTAATATGTAGACTCTTGATATATTCAGAAAAAGAGAATTGCCATGGCCGCTATAATACATAACAAAATTAAAGGGTGTTCCTATAGAGACATGATTTGTACGTAAATAGCCTTATTTTTTTAACTGTAATAGGTAGACACTTAAAATGTTTACAGTACATGTTGTACTTCGGCCGCTGTTACAATTACTAATATCTAAAGGGTGTTCCATCAGTGACATGTTTTTCTCGTATATTACCTTATTTTTTTAACCGCAATAGGTAGGCGCATATATATTTTTATAGAAAGTGTATATTACCATGGCCGCGATAACAACAAATACTAAAACTTAAGGGTCTTCTAAAAGTGATGCAATTTTAGAGATTATGAATTTAATTTTAAAATTAAAGGGTGACTAAGACATGAAAAAATTAACAACTTGAATTTTTAAAGTTGTACTAAACATAGTACGGAACCCTACGTGTGTGACTCTACTCCTACTTGACTGATTTATTTTATGTGCTTTAACCTTTATGTCAACAGCAACATACCCGGGTATGTTTTGCGTTTTAAATGTGCTATATCTCAGAAAATCAGATAGATCTGAAATTTTATGATATCCTTAAGAAATATGTTTTATACCATGTTACCTTGTTTGAGTGGAATTAGACAACTCATGTCAAGGAAATTCCCACTTTTCGAATCCTACCCCTTACGTCAACAGCTGCATACCCGGGTATGTAGAAGGAAACCCATGAAAATATGTTAATATTGCATACATAAATTGCAGAAAATAAAATAAATTTAAGTAATATTTAATCTTAAATTCAAGTATTTAAAATAATACATAACAATTTAATTAAAAAAATAGATCAGTTAGAGATCACATATGCATAACATGGAAAAAATTAAAATATTTCAAACATTTTCGTTGCAACTATTGCATTGCGGTATATCAATTGAATGTTCTGCACAAACAGGTCTTTTGCATATTGTGCGGGCCTTCCTTGTCGTCGGCGACGTTTTGTACATTTGTAGCAATTTCCCTTTACTTTTATTCTGCCAGTACTATCGCGTTCTTCCTGGCATCCTATTGCATTATCTATTATTTTCAAAGGTTCACCTTTTATAGCTTCAATGGCATTTCGTGTAGAAAATATTCTGGTTATTCTATTATTTTTGGCTCTTATTTCTACTTCAGGTTGCGCCAGTTGTTCGCTTAGTTTGTGAAGGAACATTCGCCGACGGCTTGTAGAAGTCTTCAATTCTGGATTGTTCCCCACATAAATTGTATATGCAGCAAAGGCACCCACATCCAGAATATTATAAAAGAAAGCCAAAGGCCATCTATCATCAAACTTTTTGCCAAATTGTAGCTGGTAAAAAAGTTGTCGCAAACAATGTTTCGTCCACTTCCACGGAAAAGATTAACGCACAGGTCCTTCACCACTCTTTCTCCAACGTTTTTCTCCCGTTCACCGAATGACGCCATTCCCGTGTAGATTTGTCCCTTCAAAGGATAAGAAGAAAGGGAATCACATAGCCACCATACTTTGATTCCGTATTTGGCGGGTTTCGATGGTATGTATTGTGTGAAACCAGTACCACCACGGAAAGTATACAATTGTTCATCAACAGTGACGTTGGGTCCTGCTCTATAATTTTTATGCAGATTATTAGTATTAAGCATCAAAAGTATGTCCGATATTGCTCCCGCTTTGTCTGTTTTTTTCCGTTGCTGGCGAGTGTTTCCGTTGTCGAAACGTATAAAGCGGCTTAGAGCCCAAAAACGTTGTACACTCATGGCAGCTCGATATAAAGGATGTGAGGTTGTATTCAACAAATCTTTAGTGTGAACGTAACCAGAATGTGTCACACCACTCAGCAAAAGAAGGCCCAAATACGCATCGAACTCACTTTTTGTTATTGCTTTCCATGTAAGCTGCGCCCTTGTTGGGTTTTGTGCATTCTCACGTTCATAGCATTGGCTTTTCTATTTGTTTGCCGAATAATAATGTCGCACATTTCATCAGAAATTATTAATCGAAATGTTTCCACAATGGATAGACCTTGTATACTTCGTACTGGTCCATAGTTTGCAGATCTCAAGATGTTGTGGGTAAGGAATCTGGCAGTTGGCGGTGGTGCAGTAGACCAATTAGTTCCATCTTTACTAATATAATTTTCTCCACTTTCACTCGGTATGTCGTCAGTATCTTCATCATCTTTAGTTTCGTCGTCTGGATTATATTCGGGCAACTGCATTTCTTCTACATCGGAACAATCTGCAGCTACATCAGTTTCGTTATCACCTACAGCATTTATAGATTCGAATGGCTCAACTTCGCAATTTTCTTCTTGTAAATCTTCTAATCTCTGACGAATGTATTCTTGATGTTCTTCATAACCTAGTGCACTAACTTGTCGTGGAGTAAGCCATTCACCATCTGCCATTTTATTCACTTTACTATTACACTGGTCTTATGTCTTATTATTATTGCAAATAAACGACTGATCGCAACCAAAAACTCACAATAATAACTTATGTTTGCTAAATACACCGTTATTCTAAATATTCATATACAAAAAACACGAACGTAAAATCAACTTAGCAATAAAACATAAACAAACTCAAAACCAAAAAAAAATCATATACAAAATGTACGTGTATACCCGGGTATGCTGCTGTTGACGTACGTATAATTTTTCTGCTGTTGACATAAAGGTTAATCATTTTATTTAGACGAAAATCAAATATCCAGCAAAGACTGATTGAAATGTTAAACCGCTTGATATAATATTGCAAAAGTGGTAAGAAACATTTAAATTAAGAAGATCGTATATGAGAGAACAACACATTTTATTCGAAATATTTGTAGAGTGGCCACTTTTAAAGGAGGCATTTGGATACAAATTGGTTGGATAATTGTTTATGTTCCTTAATATAAATATCCCTTAGATAATTGACGAGATTTCTTTACAATTCCCTGAAAATATAAATTAGATATTTGAAAACTGGGAAGGATTTTGCAAACCTATATTGGAGTTAATAAAAACCCAAGTTAAAAATTCAGAAAGCTTTGAATTATTTAATGAATTAAAGGCGTCAGAAAATAACTCTGGTAATTTCTACTTTTTATTTAAAGACATTAGCGGTATTCAATGTTTGATGCAAATGGTCTTGCGAAAGTGCAAGTACATAATATCATAGCTTTTTGTGAAATCCAACAGCAAAGCTCCTACTGTTTTTGTTAAATTCGAACAATATAACTCTTTTGCACTTTCGCAAGACCGTTTGCATCAAACACTGAATACCACTATTAATTTAAAAACTATCTTTTCCTTTCGTTTATACAAACTTAAATTCATAAGCATGTATCTAAGAAGAATATTTAGAATAAAACAGAAAATAATTTAATTTTTTTTCAGATCTACGAAATATTATCATAATACATCTTTTGCATGATTTATTAAAACAAAGTACGAGAAAATGTGTGATAAACGAAAATAATCGAAGAAGAAAGTTTATAAAAACATATATTGAAGACTCCAGAAATACATTTTTGTTGTGGACACCAACATTGATGGAACCGAATGCAAAAATCAAGTTTAAAATATTTTCAGCCGCTCTATCAACTCCCCTCTAATTCACCAAATACAGTTATACAATAGGTTTTACTTAAGACCAAAATCACTATTCTAAGACTAATATAATGCAATGTAAATGTATAAAATTAGAAACATATGTTTTATGTTTTTCTTTAATATTAATACTTAAATATATTGTTCTTTCATTTTATACTTAAAAAAAACAAGAGCAATTTTATTATGTAAATATCCTTGTCAATCAAATTTAAATTTGTATATTACATATCTATAAATATATAGATTTTTTATGAATAAATAACATTATACTAAAAATAAAATTTTTTATTTAAAGTTTAATACCCATATACAAATAAATAAAATGTATTTCAAATCTATATATAAATAAGCAAGTGAAAAAAGTTAAGAACCATTTTAACTGACTTAAACTCAACGTATTCGCTTTTTTTGTTTGATAGATTATCAATAGGAGCAGTGCAGAATGTATTTTTTCTTCTACATTTTTGAGTCTAAGATAGTTAAAGATAGTTAAGAATATTAGCCAATAATAAAGCCATGATCTCTCTTTCTCTCTTAATTTTCTAAAAAATTACAACAAAAAACTCAAAATTAACTAAATTAAATTTGGCTTGGGAAATCCGTAAACACTCAGAAGGAAAAACTTATTAATGTAAAACACAAATCAAAATCGAAAAAAATATGTAGATATCGTCACCTAAACTGCAAAAGGCCGTAACTACACTTTTTAGTTTTTTACAGGAGAAGGAATAAACGTTATAAATTAAAGACTACTTAAAACTTAATATCCACATTTTAGATTCAAACTTAGAAAACAAACATAACACACATTGAAAGATAATCAAAGCCAACTTTGTTTTGATTTTTTTTTTTTTGGAAAAGTGCAGTTACGGCTTTTTGGTTTAGTTGACGTTGCAGTTACGGCCTTTTGTTTTTCACCAATAAAGTCGTTATTTTTGGACGTATATATGTAAAATTTGCTGTGTAGATGTGTTTCGGTTAAGTTCGTCATAATCAATCAAAAAGTAAATTTTGAATTTTTGAGTAGTTACGGCCTTTTACATTTTAGGTGACGATATGTATTAATAACTAAATTTGAATAATATGACTATGAAAAATATGCAACATGAATGTGCATTTATGTAAAATATATACTACCTAAAACGATTACAAAAATAAATTTGGTCGAATTTTGACCACAGGGCTAACTCTAGTTTATTTTGAAACAAATTATTCATACAAACTAAGTTCTAAAATACATTTCAATTAAGTTTTATTTATTATGTATATAGGCATAAGGCATTTATTTAGTTTTATACTAAAAGTAAGTTAACCTAATAATCGAATATATAGAATATGTATTGAAATTTTGAATTCGTTTTTCTTTTTAATGGATATTTCATTATTTTGAGTAATAAAATACACTAAAAATAAAGAAAGTTATAATAAAAATATATAATTTTAGGTGTAATTTTGTTTTCGAAATGATTTTGAATCTCGGAATAATTAACTTAATATTAGAAATAAGTCTAAAAAATGTTTACTTGGTATTAAGAAAACTTTTCTAAATATCGAAATTATTTACTTCATTTAAATTATATTTTACTTACTTTGAGATCAAATAGGTACTCAAATTAAAAACTATTTTCTTGTATGAAAAACAAAAAATACTCAAATTTAGTTAAACCTTTATTTATTAAATAAACCATTATTATAAGTAAACGTGGGTTTCAAAATTGAAGAAATTCATGGTAAAATATGATTTTTTATTTATTTAGATATTTATCTTAAAACAAGGAAAAAGGTTTATTAGAACAATACAAATTCTGATTTTTGTTCTTTAAAAGAGTTAAAGGCTTTCTAAAAACTAAAAAAAAATATATTTCTTAGTAAGAAAACTTTACGTATATTCTGTAAAAGTATACATACTTATACTAGCGAAATCACTTACGTATAGGAATTTACGACCACGAAAAAGTACAATATAACATTTGCTTAGTATAGATTTACTAGTTTTTAGTTTATGCAAGAACATTTTTTTACTACTTTTTAGGAAAACTGTGTACTTAATTTAAGTAACATTTTCTTTGGAGCCATATCATTCCCGATTTTTTTTTAAGTTTAGTTAAATTTACTTAAATTTAGTAAACTTTTTTTGAGTGTTGTTAAGCACGGTGCTGTTAATTCCTTTTTCGCGTATGTTGCCATTTTTCAATCGATGCTTTGCACAAGGAAGAATTTTAAAACAAATCAGAAGTTTTGTTTCAAAATTGGCTATGTTTGGATAGGGTTGAGGAAGAACCAATTATGATCCAATTTTTTTTTATTCTATATTGTTGTCTTTTGTTAGGTTGTCTTTAAAATATTTCAAACAAATTTACCAGTAACAAAGAAAGTTTAACTTTTATTAAAAAAAAAACCATACCACCTTTTTGGAGATAACTCGTGAAGAACCGTTCATTTTTACATTTTCCCGATTCAGAGGCAAACAACTTTTTAGCGAAACGAGCTATCAAAACAAAACACTACTTTATTCTAAATTTCATCAAAAGTGCAGCCGATAAATTTAAATAATAATCCGATCATATCATGAAAAATACTATGTTAAAACTGGTCAAAAATTAAAAATAATATTTTCTAATCCAATTTTCTCCCAAATCTGCTTACATGTCTGGGTTATCTCTTTTATAACCCAGACATATAAACAGATTTTTGTAGGTATTATTAAGGATTATCAAAGTTTAAGAAATCTTTGTATTTGAGTTATAAATAAAATTTTTATGACATTTTAAAAAATGTGTATGCCCAAGGTATCCCACTTCGTGGGTTTACTTGTAAATATCTACAAATTGAATTGAAAGCTTTATTCCACTTAGTTTTAAACTCAAAAACGAATTGCTTAATAGCTTATTGACTGTTCCTCACTTAAGTCTCCTAGATTTTCAGGAAAACGATCTAAGTGACTGTGAAGGTAATGTAACTTGATGCTCATGTTGCATCCAAGATTCTGGAAGTGAGTTAACATCTCTTCAACGTGCGCAACATAATCATCATCCTTGTTATTTCCTAAGAAATATTGAATAACCCATACAAACGAATCCCATGCATTTTTCTCAATTTCTGACATTGAACTGAGAAAATCGGTATCTTTGACCAATTTGCGAATTTGTGGGCCGTCAAATATTCCTGCTCTCAGCTTTTCCATACTCAAACTTTTAAACTTCCTTGAAATATACTGGAAACATTCACCATCTTTGTTAAGTGCTTTAACAAATTGTTTCATCAGACCAAGTTTAATGTGAAGAGGGGGTAATATGATGCGATCTCGGGGCACCAGAGGTACATTTATAACATTCCTCATACCTGGGTCCAGTGTTTCCCTATAAGGCCATTGTTTTCTCTTCCAGTGTTCTGACTTAGCTCTGCTGTCCCATAAACATAAAAAACAAGGGTATTTGGTATAGCCACTTTGTTGACCTAATAGGAAATTTACCATCTTAATATCAACACAAATTACCCAGTTATGTTCATTATACTTTATCTTCTTCATGACCAATGCAATTACAGAGTATTCTTCTTTTACCTTGGTTGAATGTGCGATTGGCAAGGAGTGAAATTTATTTCCATTGTGCAAAAGGACACACTTCAAGCTGCGTTTTGATGAGTCAATAAATAAACGCCATTCGCTTGAATCATATCTATGTAAGCCCATGGCAGTCATCAAACCAGGAATATCCGTGCAGCAGACAAAATCGTCCTCTTCTGCAAAATAGTGAAGTAAGCCTTTTTCTCGGGTACGGTAATACGAAACTTTAGTCAAAATGAAGCAAGGGCGACAGGTAGCCAACAGAAAAGGAGCATTTCATCGTTTATCAGATTTCTACTGAAATCGTAAAAATTAAAAAACTTTTCCTTTATTGCTTACTTTTTTTAATTCTGAAAATCATAAAAATGCCATAAAGATCTGTTCCAAACAATTTTCTACATTCAATACTGTATTTCCACAGTAACACGTGTCCCACAGAAATACGTGTTTTGCCCAAAACAGTATTTCGCGTACTTGTTTTGCCATACATTTCTCATTCATCCAAAACACTTTGGCAGTACCTGGATATTGTATAGTGGTTTCAAAAGCATCTAATTTTTTTATTTTGTTGCGTTGTGTAATAGGAAGATATCAGTCAATTTTAGCGAAATTTTATATTTTATTGTTAAAAAAGAAAAAAATAAAAAATTTTAAAAGTAAAATGTTTTTGTAAATTGTCTTCGGCAAGTTCTCAAGGACATATAATGGCCAGTGAAAATTGTAATAACTCGAAAACTTAAAGACATGTAGCTTATTGTAAATCTCATTGTGTTTGCCCTAAGGACCAGGATCCACTTTTTTGCAAAAGGGGAAATAAATAGCGTTAATTTTGCAAAAACTGAAAATTTGTCAATTATTTTCGATTTAAACGCTTTTTTTCAGATTTGGGGCCTATGCGCTACGTGTTAACGTTGTCGAATTCGACTAAAATTTTGTGGGTGGAAGTTTCTCATAAAATCTAACATTAATCCGACATGCACCCCTTGAAATTGGAAAATTTATGTTTTTCACACATTTGAAAACCCGCTATAATGCGTATATCAAGCAAAAAACTAAAATTTTGTGAAAATGAGCGAATTCACTAAATTGTGAATAAATTCGAAAAAAATCAATCGATTTTTATGGTCGATATCTCATTTTGTTGCTATTATATGTCGCTATGCGATAAAAAAATGAATCTGGAAGTTTTTTGCCGTTTTCGATTTTTTATGATTTTTTTAAAACGAAAATTTTTGCCATTTTTACGTAAAAAATATATTTTTTTCTTAAGTTTTTTATTATAACTCCGATACTATTGATCCGATTGAAACGCGATATATAGACGAATTAAAGGCTATGCAAATCTTAATTTTTCTGAATTTATTTTAATAATATCGGACTAGTAGTTTTTGAGTTATCATTAATTATTTGAAGAAACGTCTCAAAAAAATTGCAATTTTAAAAAAAAATTTTTTAAAAAAAAATCTATCCATAGAATTTAAAAATTTTACCATTTTTGTACAAAGGTAGTCATGATACATCAAAATTATATAGTGGTTTTAAGAGCACATGAAATTTTTTTTATTTTGTTGTGCTGTGTTATCTTCTAATACATATGTATAAAAAAAATGTTGCAGCATTAAAACGCTAGGAGAATTTAATAAAAAATTGCGTTAGTTAAAAACGTTAGTTAGGGCCTTTCTATATTAAGGTATCGATATGTATGTTCATACATGAATGCCTGTACCTGTTTGCTTTTTGTAATATACATACATGAATAGTGATAAATTAGCTAATTCTCATTAATGTTCTTTTTCATAAATGTACATGTTCATTTATGAACGTTGAACATTTATAAAATTTATCATAATTGAATATAAAATAATTTTCTACGATCGCATAAGAAAACATTTTGTTACTGCATACGCCGCCAGATGCACATTACAAAATATGTGCGCACATTTTTCTACGATCTTTTCATTTATGTAAAATTATCAATATTGTAAATACTCAAATATGAATTTTTTCTTATTATTCACTTTTGAGCAAAAAGAGAAAAAGTTAATCATCGCATTCATATATGTTTCTGTTTGTTTTTAATGTCATCTTACGTCTTGAGTACTTTCCCACAGAGTGGAAGGTCTCTTTGATAACTATGATTCCTAAACCAGGAAAAGACCACACAAAAGTAGAATCATACAGAACTATAAGCCTTTTATCTAACGTGTCAAAGTTATTTGAGAGAATATTAATAACTAAGCTGAATCCAATACTTAGCGCGAAAGGATGCATTCCGAACCATCAATTCGGCTTCAGAAAACAACATAGTACGATCCAACAAACACACAGATTAGTAAATGTAATTAAAACGACCTTTGAAGAAAAAAATACTGTTCTGCGCTCTTTATCGACGTTTCTCAAGCATTCGATAAGGTTTGGCATGAAGGCCTAACATTTAAGCTAAAGCTGAACTTGCCCGAAAACTTGTATAAGCTTTTAAAAGATTATTTAACGAATCGCAAGTTTTTACTAAAAGAAGGTGACTTTTTAAGCTCGCCACAGCTCATTGAAGCCGGAGTTCCCCAAGGTAGTATTTTGGGACCAATTTTATATTTACTGTACACATCGGATATGCCAATTAGCACCCTAGTCCACACATCAACTTTTGCAGATGACACAGCTTTCTTAAGTATTCATGAAAGTGCCCAAGAAGCATCACAAATTTTACAAGACCACATACTGAATTTGGAAAAATGGAGAATAAAAGTGAATGAACAAAAATGCACTCACATAACTTTCACACTGCGTAGGGACAAATGATACCACAGCTTTCAGACGTTAAATACCTGGGTATACATCTTGACCGTCGCCTTACTTGGAAAAGCCACATTGACTTCAAGTTAACACAAATGAAACTAAAAGTAGTACAACTAAATTGGCTTATTGGCAGAAACTCCACCCTGAGCTTAGATTGTACTGTACAAGTCGATCCTCAAACCAATTTGGTGTTATGGGATTCAGTTATGGGGCACTGCCTCAGCTAGCAATGTAGAAAAAATTCAAAGGCGCCAAAATAAGATTTTACGTATTATTACATCTGCTGCCTGGTATATAAAAAATTCAAACATCCACAAAGACCTAAACATGCCATCAGTTAAAGCAGAAATAGCGAAACATGCAGTCACATATCTAAAGAGGCTTGAATCTCATCCAAACCCTTTGGCGCGTAACATGCTGAATGAACCTGGTTACATTCGACTAAAAAGAAGAGACACTGCTTTTCTTGGCCGTACATTAGAGGGATGACCCGCAAATGATTTCAAAATCCGTGAAACAAACATTATTTTTGTCTAGCACTGGCTGGACTTTAAAAGAATATTTTATTTTAGACTTAAGATACGAGTAATTATTGTTAGTTCAAAAATATTGAAGATACAATAAATAAATTATGAAAAAAAAAAAAAAATCATATATGAAAAACACACAAAATATTTTGTAGGCTGTGTAAGAAGATGCAGCTAAAAAATAAAATGTAATCATTTATACATGAATGAACAGTGAGTGGGTAAACATTTCGATACTATGGGTAATTCCCTCTTTTTACAGTATGGTGAACCTTCCCAACTTTTATTTCTCTATCTGATTAGAACTAAAATTAAAGGTAAATCTAAAGAGGCAATTGAAACTAATTTTCATGTGCGGTCGTGGCCGGAGATTAAAACAATTTTGGCAAATTATTTTGGGGAGAATCGAAGTGTAGAAGAGCTTTATGACCAACTTCGTTCTGTGATTTTTAGAACGAATGTAGTCGATTCTTATAATTATATTAAAGATAAGCTTCGAAGATTAAATATTAAGGTATCATAAAATTTCGGAGTAGATATAAATAGTGAACAAATCGCTAGGAACAATTGGAGAACTTCTCTGGATATTTTTAAACAAAAAATTCCCAAATTTCCCAAAATTCCCAAAATGAAGACCAAGGAATCCGGATACTCTTGAGAGTGCAATGAATATCATTTTTGCATCCGGAAAATGTTTTAATAATAGAACTTAAAATTATTTAAGTACAAATAAAAATTACAAAAATAGATTTCAATATAATAGAGGCAGTCATAGCGACACACACCACAATTCAAACCGATATAACAATAAGCCATTTATTAGAAGCAACCAGTTTCATTCTAATAAATCTTGTAGTAACAATAGGTATTAACAGAATACCCATTTTAAAAATAATTAAAAATTATAATTGTAATGGGGAAAATTATATTTCTAACATTAATCCAAATTATATTCGTAATGTGCAGAATACAGCTATAATTTTAATCCAAATTCTTTTCTCAGGATATGTTACGAAATAATTCTCCTTCTGAACTATTAAACCAAACTTGCTACTTTCCTTATTAATTTCAAAATTTGGGTTATTTAGCTGAAAATATAGCAACAGAAAATTTTTGTTTTCCAACCTCTCCAGAGAATTACCGTATATAATAATAAAAGAAAAAACTTTAGTTTATAGTTGATACTGGTGCAACTCATTCACTTGTAAATCAGTGTTGGGATTTGTGGTACAATTGTACCAAATTGGGTACAATCGACAGATCAGTGGTACACTTAACGCTTTTTTGGTACAATTTCACATCAAATTTTTTCAAAAATTTTTTTATTTAATCTAATATTTCTAACATCATATTTCTCCAACCCTGTCTAAATTGCAACATTATTGATTTATGTTCAGGATTATTATTATTTACTCTGCTAAACCTCTGATATATAAGTGATAGGCAATTAAGTTACGTTTTTGCATCGCCTTAATCAGTTCTTTCTGATGAGAAATCGTAAGGTCTTTTTGGTCTTCCAAATAGCTCCAGGCATACTTAATCGGATAAAAATCCAGTGTCTTTAGCGAAGTTTCAAGAACTTGATTGTAATTGTAGTGTAGCCAAATTCTAACATTGCACAGTGTAAAGGGCCAACTGTAAAGGGCTACTGCGATCGACCCAAAATTTGACATTGGCATAGCAGAGGACTATCTGAGTTTAAGTTTTAAAGCTAGGAATCATTCACTTACCAGTAGGGATCATTCACTCCTAGTAGAATATGGAGGTCCTTGAATTTGATCTATTTTACATTGAAATTTTGACATTAGCCTATATTTTCTGAAATACCAAAGGGATCGGAAAAAGAAGACTGCTGTAAAAAAGCTATATATATTTCTAATTATCTCTGAAAGTATTTCATGAACCCTAGTCCATATGTGGGCTTTATGGGGACCAAAGCCTAAAAATTCATATTTTGCGTATTTTGGTATTTATTTTAGGAATTGCGGGATTTCATTAACCTTAATCTTAAAAATTTGTATACGATTTGATTTTCGTGGACTTATATCCACAGAAAAGAAATTCAAGGAATCAAGGTCAATTATCATCTCTTTAAAATACCCTAGTATTAAAGTTTTAATTAGCATCTTTTAATGTCGAGCTACCATATGTATGTTTTGCTTGTTTTTTGCCTTAGTGTCAAATGTTGGTACAATTCATGCTGATTTAGTACAATTTTGTCACTGGGACGATACAGTTTAAACATTGTCAGATCCCAACATTGTTGTAAATCCGGATTTATGTAATCCAAAAAGGAGAATTAATTCAGCAAGAGTAATCTTGCAAACCGTTCAGAATTAATAAGACTAATAGAATGTAAATTTCATTATTATTATTATGATGGAATCATTGGGAATGATGTGTTACGAACCTACAAAGCTGCGATATATTATAATAGAAGTCAACATAGGATAAATAATAAAATTGTCCCTTTATTATTATTTTTTTTTTCAAAATTACGGAAAGTTGAATTAATTACTAATATTGAATGTGGCTTAGTCCATATCAAAGAGCATCGTAATCATTTTGGCCAATGGATCATTTAAATAAAGAAGAAAAAAATAATCCGAAGCTTATTTTGAATAATTATTTTGATTTGTTTTATAAAACAAATTCTAATTTATCTTTTACAAACGCAATCAAACACAGAATTATTACAAAAGATGATATATTTGTTTTCTCAAAAACACAGGAATCCTTATATTTATAAAGCTGAAGTAAGAAATCAAGTAGTAAGATAATTAGACCTTCAAAATCACCGTATTCTGCTCCTACATGGATCGTCCTAGAAAAGGAGGATGGGAGTGGGTCATAAAAGTGGCGATTGGTTGTTGATTATAGAAAACCTAACGAAAACCTACTCCAAATATTGAAGAAATTTTAGAAAAGCTTGCTAGGTATATGTAATTTACTATTTTGGATTTACCAAAAGGGTTTAACCAAGTTGAAATATATGAAAGGGATGCTTATAAGACGGTATTATCAGTTGAAGGCGGTCACTATGAATTTCTTAGAATGCCTCTTGGTCTCAAAACAGCACCAGCTACTTTTCAAAGGCTTATAAACAATATTTTAGGTGAATTAGTGAACAAAATTTGTTTAGTTTATATAGATGACATAATTGTCTATTCGACTTCCCTTCAGGAGCACATATTCATCTTGGCTCGTATTTAATAAATTAAGGAATGCAAATTTGCAAATACATCTAGACAAATGCGAATTTTTTAAAAGGGAAGCAGAGTTTTTGGTTCATGTAGTAACACAGAAGGGTATAAAACCTGATCCAAAAAAATCAAATGTGTAATAAATTATCCGTTACCAAGGATACAGAAACAAATTATACAATTTTTTGCGTTTAGTCGATATTACCGTAAATTTAAAAAAGATTATTTGAAGATTGCAAGGCCTATAACAAAATATCTCAAAAAAACGCTAAAATAGATTTAAATAATCCCAACTACATAGGCAGTTTTAAAATATTTAAAATGCTGCAATTTTATTTTATACCGATTTTAACAAAAAGGTTGTTTTAAATACTGATGCAAGCAATTTATCTTCAGAAGCCGTACTGTCGCAGGAAGACCATCCTATTTCCTATGCAAGCAGGACGCTCAACCAATATAGTACAGTGGAAAAAAAAAATTTGAAGAAATTAAAATCAGCCCAACCTATAACTTTATGTTCACTTAAACTGTTGTTGTCATTCTAATATATAGCAAAAGTTTTTCTGAGTAGAGCTGCGTCGGGCGGCCCTCTAGGATAAAGGAAGGGGGCTTCTGACTAAGCCCTCAAAGTTGGGTACCTCGGGTATATAATTTTTTAGAAAAGTCATAAAAAGTTTAGTTTTAACTAAAAAGACTTTGAAAATATCTATAAAAAATGTGCTTACATGTGTAGGTTAGTTTGGGAGAAAACTGGTTATAATTTTTTTTAATTTTAGCCGACCTTAATTTAGTATTATTATTTTAAGACTTGGCTATATTCTTGATAAAATTTAGAATAATCGGTACTTGATTTTTTATTAATCCGCAAAAAAGACTTTTGGTCTCTCTGTGCGGCGTTATGAAACACTGTACTTTGTTCGAAGCCAAATTATTGTGTTGCTGCTCCACTAATAGGCGATTTTTATTTTTTTAATGTTTTGAAAAATTATGATAATATCGTAAATATATTAATACTTACAATACAATTACAACTTAATTTTTTAGTGGTAAAGGACTGACAGCCTATCACACTACCTACTAATCAGTAATCACAAAGCCTTTAATTACTTCTTTTTAACAAAAATATTAATTTATTAATTTTTTAAATTTATGTCTCATTAAGAGCTATCTGGAATGAAAATTTTCTTGATTTATTTTTACCGAACTTGTAAAGAGTTTCTTTCATGATTGGCCTGAGTCACAAGAATTCATTTAATATTTATAAACAATAAATTAGTCAAGTGCGAGTTAGTCTCACACACATTTAGGGTTCCGTACTATGTTTAGTACGCATTCAAGATGTTAATTTTTTCATGTCTTATGGGGCACCCTTTATTTTTAAAATCAAAGTCATATTCGCGAAAATTGCATCGCTATTGGGACACCCTTTAAATTTTAGGAATTGTTGTTATACTGGCCATGGTAATACACTTTCTATAAAAATATCAGACGCCTACCTATTGCGGTTCAAAAAATAAGGTAATATAAGTGAAAAACATCTCACTGATGGATTACCCTTTAGTAATTTTTACAGCGGCCGAAGTACAACATCTACTGTAAACAATTCAAGAGTCTACCTATTAAGGTTCAAAAAATAAGGCTATTTAAGTAAAAATCATGTCTTTGTGGGAACACCCTTTAATTTTGTTATTTGTTATAACGGCCATGGAAATTCTTTTTCTATGAATATATCAAGAGTTTACCTATTACGATTAAAAAAATAAGTCACTATACGTTAAAAAGAAGTCATTGTTGGAACACCCTTTAATTTTTAGTAATTGTCATATCGGCCGTGGCAACATATGTCCTGAACAAAATTTTAAGAGTCTACCAATTACGGTTCAAGAAATGAGAATCACGTCACTGTCGGAACACCCTTTAATTTTTGCTATTGTTATAGTGGCCATAGTAAAAACCTCCTGTAAAAACTTTAAGAGTCTACCTATTATGGTTTAAAACTTATGCCTTATACATGCAAATCACGCCACTATCGGAACACCCTTTAATTTTAAGGTTTATTTTTTTAGGCTTGTTTATATAGCGAACTAAGTTTTAATTACTCTTTTTAAATCTGGAGTCTATGCCTCCTACAGTTTAATAAATAAACACATATTCGTGAATAACACCTCTCTATCGGAACACCCTATAAGTTTTAGTATTTGTTGCTATAGCGGCAACAGTTATACATCATCTGCGAAAATTTCACAGTCGGACAGACGGACAGACATTAGGTTTTCGTTTTTACCCTTTGGGTACGGAACCCTAAAAAACAAATTTTATATTCGTTTCTCAATTACAAATTTATTAGGTTTTATAAAATGTTTAAATGAATGTTGCTATTATTTCCCCACAATAAATCGTAAAGGTTTCTGTTTTCTATTTCACAAATTATTACTTATGTGTAAATCAAAATCAAATAAAGGCACTTAATCAAGATTTATACTGACTCACAACAAGCACAAGTAAATGGTCTTTATAACCCAGGGTAAAAAGGAGTATGAAGGCCTTCTAGAAGGCCTCTAATTTTTCAAAGGCACAAGGATTTGCGTTCGCATTCCAATCTAATATCTTTTTTACACTGGTTGTCATTTCGGAGCAGGCCTCCCACTCTCGCTTCTGCCGGCAAGCGTTTCTATGGTCTTCCCAAAATTGTCTGTTAGAAGGCCTTTAATTTAATGCCTATTAGAAGGCTTTTCGTAGCAAAAATTAAAAAAGAAATGTTCTATGATAAGATTTTTATTGTTTCTCTAAAATATTAAGCATTTTTAATTTATTTTTAATTGAAATATTAACATTTTTGGTATTCGAACCGTCAACCTTCAGGCTGATAGACTAGGACACAGCAATGAAGTACCCAGCAAAAAATTATTGGGGTTTGGTAAGCAGTAAAATAAAACTCACGTCTTTCAAAAGCGGTTCTCATAAGATCATCTAACAAGCGCATTCGATAATGCTATAATAGTAAAACAATAATAATAATAATAATAAGACGAACTGCATCCTCTCTTGCTTACGAGGATGCAGGTATGTAACCAGAGAAACAAGTCGTCGTAAAAAATCGGCGGCGGCGGCTGAGCAAAAATACAGCCGACTTAATCTGTTATCAAAAAGAACAACAACTAAAATAAACAAACACGTACATTTATTGATAATTTTTTTACTTAGAAGAAGTAAATGTTACAAATTAACTCGATTTAAAAAATTAATATTTAATCATATTATGATTTATATATAGTGTAAACACAAAATTATTAAATTGTTTACTGTTTGAAAAAAAATTTTAGTTTTTATTACTATGTAGGTATATCCTATCAAAATCTTCAATTGTTTTGATTGAGTGTTTTTTCTTCAAAGAAATTTGTTATTAGAATAGGTACATACATATACACAATGTGAAAAAAAACTTCCTATATCTTTTTGTGCCATTTTCAACAAAACTATAATCAGTAATAATTATTTCTGTGGAAAAACAGTTACATTTTAAGCATTGGAAGGTTGTAATTCATATTTTAATGTTGCCAGTCGTTAAAAAATATATGTTGATTAACTTGTAAGGCTGGCATTGCTTTTTAGGTAAAAATTATCATACACATACAATTCTATTAACAATCAATTTTAAATAAAAAGCTACAAAGTTTAATTTACATTTCTTTACAAATAGAAATTTGAATATACAAAATTTAAAGTATGACAAAATCCAAAAGAAAAATGTCGGCTAACATTTTTGAGCCGTGACAAGACGCACTCTTCGGCGGCGGCTCGATTATTTAAAAAAAGTCGGCAGCGGCTGTTAGCCAGCTATGAGCCGCTCGACTTGTTTCTCTGTATGTAACCGAATTAGTTTTTATAAAGAATTTGGTGAAGCAAAGAGACCTAGCAAGTGGGCCATCGCAAACAAAAATCATGCCTTCCTGAAGCAGGTTGGAAGGGAGAGTCTATTTCTCTTTCCCTTACAAACCTGCTTTCAAGTAAACGTAATTTTTTGGTCGTTAGATAAAGGGCATTTCAATGATCTTGTGTGTTTTATAAATGAGAAATCTAAAAATAGAAATTATGTTTTTGCCATACAAAAAGAGAACACATTCCTACTTCCCTACTAAGAGAAGCGAAGTAGGAATGTGTACTGGATCTTTTAGAAGAAAGTGACAAGGCCTTCCTTGGAAGGCACACAAAAATGAGGACTGTATCCGAAGGGCTAGGCATGCCTTATAGAAGGCCTGAAGTGAGAAGGCCTTTTTATTTTTACCACTGGAAAACTATAGACAAATAAAATTGTTTACATAATTATTGCTCGTGTTGGCGCATAAATGCATCTTTAATAATGCTTTTGCCGGTACATTTCTACTCTTGATTTATATGCTTTTATTAAGGTTCATGAAATATGTTCATAGTAGGTGTACTTATGGTTATACGTGTATTTAAAGAAATATAATCTTATAAAATGCAATATTTTTATAGATGTGAAAATAGTTTAATGAAATTTTAATTTATTTGTTGAGGAAAAGTTCTTCGTTATCAAGTAAAACATAATTTTTTTTAGGTCGAATAAAATCGAAGTAAAAATAAAACTTGATTTTCTTTTTACTAATTGAGAGAAATACACTGGCATTTTGCTGTTTGATTTCAGAAAAAAAGCTATGATATTATGCATTTGCACTTCTGCAAGACCAATTGCATGGAACACTGAACTCCGCTACTATGTATGAAAGTTGTTTAAAACAAAATTTTTTACAGCTAAGAGATAATGTGCAGTAGCTGAAACTTTTTTGAATAAAATTCACTTATGTATTCTTTTATTCTATTTAATTAATTCGGTCTATAATAACGTTTACTTTCTGCTTGAGCGATTTCTCGATTGTTGTTCTTAAGGACCAGACATTCCCAAACAGCTTGCGCTGTTTTATTCATATTTTAATTTGCGGACAATATAGTACATACTAAATAGTGAAAGTGCCGAGGAAGGGTATTATGCTATAAACGAACTCTAATAAAAACGGGTACTTATCAAAACTACTTATATTAGTTGTTGCTATGACAGGTATAGAATTCGGCGATTTAAGCCATTAAAGTGTCTGTATAGTGCGGTTAAATCCAGCTCAAGCAAGAATTTTTTCCTTGCGTGGTTAAAACGGTTCGAAGTTTCCAGAATTTACTCAAGTAAAATTTAATTCAAAACTTTTAAAAATCATTGCTTCCTCTTGAATTAAAAGGATTTTATTTCCACCCTGCTTTATACTCGTACGTCGAAAAAGATAGGCTACTTAGAAGTACATGTTTCAGGTACTCTTAAAATAATTAAGCGCAATTAATTTGTAAACTTAAATCTGTGATACGTTAAAAAACAAATCCATTTTTTCTAACTAGAAGCTATAGATATTTCTGCTTCATATAAAATGTTAAATAAAAGCCAATAATGGACCATAATGAGGAATCATACTTAATCAAAGTTTTTGAAACATGCATCTAAAAATAATTGAATATATTTAAAATATTGAAAATATCAATTTATTATTTGACTCCTGCTGGACGACGATATGAACCCCTCTTAAGGCTACCACCGCCAACGTTTCTCCTGGAAGCAAGTTGTGCTTCTTTGCTCACATCTCACCACTAACTATTACAACCCCCTCAACCATCCAATTTACGTTTTTTTCATCAAAGAATATTACGTAGAGATAATAATGTAATTATCAATTGAAAGATAAGTTTTTCTATAAATTTATTATGGGGCAATTAATATGTACCACGTAATTTTTTTCAAAATTTTACGGGTGAAAAAACGATGAAAATGTTTTTTTTATCAGTGTGGGGCTGCGAGTATTTTCTGTCGGAAAATAACACCTGTTAAGATTTTAATGTTGTATTCTAAATTTCCTACTAGGTATATAATTATTTATCATTACGCATTCTTTTGTCCACTAACAAAATTATAATATTCATATACTTTATTTTAATCCAATGTTGTACCTATGTTTTTGTAACCGTTGCTTGCGACAAACAACAAAATGTTCATATGTATGTACATATTTATTAAAATCTTTTGTAGTTTGGACAAACAGTTACTTTTGTCTTTCTTTTATGCAAAATTATCACCCTTATTCTGCATTTCGATTACGTTCCCGCATTCAGTTACGCACGAATCGAAAAAAGGTATTCCAAACAAAAACTGAATCGAAAGAAAAAGAAGAAGAGAAGAGTATGTTCAATACAACTTTTTTTCTATGAAACGAATGAAATAGGAACTCAGAAATAAAAACAAACAAAAAATTATTAATAACCAATTCTGTTTGTCATGAAAAAAAGTTAAATTTAGTGCGCAAAACGTACTAAAACGTAACAATAAAGATAATTATGCTGAACGTGTTGGTGCCGGTGCTCCCGTATATGTAGCTGTCGTTATGGAATATACATATGACCGCTGAAAGTCTTAAATTTGCTAGTAATGCTGCTCGTGACAACAGAAAGGCCAGAATCATTCCTTGCCATTTGCAATTGGCTATTCGTAATGACGAAGGGTTAAACAAATTATTGTCTAGAGTAAGAATTGCCCAAGAAAGCAGAAAAGAAGGTTAAAATTTCAATCGATTACAAACAAATTACATACCGTCATCAAATATCAGTTCGTAAGTGGCTATCAGCGTCAAAAAAAGGGAAATTCCGGAAGTAAATACTTATATGTACATATATTTCTAGGATCCGATATTTTGGAAAGAAATCATAAAAGTATAAAGTAAATAAGAGGTATTTGTGCTCCAACTACTCTACTCCAGTGTATAGAATCCTGTAGCACCGGAGGTGATATTTTAAAAATTTATATGTACATCTTTGTAGCAGAAAAATAAAGTTTTTATTGATGAATCCACCCGTTAAATAAAACTCTATAATTTCAGTTAAAAAAGCCATTTACAGTTTAAAAAAATATTTATTGTTCTTTATGTTTGCATCTTTTTGAACTACGCGCTCTTTTAAACTAAACAAACAATAATTGAAAAAATTTCCGTTAACAAATTCACAACTTACAAAAACGTAGCTACGATCGTAATGCAGAATACATACAATCGTAAAAAATTAAATGAAACGGAACTCAGAATACCAAAATTGACAAACGGAGAAAATTTCGATTCGAATCGAAACGCAGAATAGGGGTATATATTTTTAGACAGATTGAAAAAGAACTTTGAATCACACACATCAAATTTGTTAATACAGTCCATAAGAATAAAGTGAATTTAATTGAACAAAATTAATAGTAATCGTGTTTTATTAGAACTTTATCGCTCGAAATATTTGCTTTGTGGACAGGAAAAAGCTCCTGTCTTCTCCAACAGTTTATAAAAGATATCGGCTCATAGTCTTCGTACTAAATAAATAAAAAAAAAAACTGTTGTTTTTTTAACTAATCTTTATTTCTTCAATACTTTGACCCACTTTGTCGGTCTACAATATACACACAGTATGAAAGATAGATATCTCAATATAATTAATATAATTTTTAGTAGGAATTAAAATTTTGCGGAAATGTTAAAGAAGTTTCGATTTTCTATCGAGATCTCTAGTTTTTTTTTTTGTGTTAAAATTTAGTTTTAATTTTATTTCTGTAAACATTTAATTTTTTGTGAAATATCGATTTTTTTATATGAATAGATAACATTAATGACGAGAAAACTCCTATGTAAGTTGGTGTTTAAATTATTAAAATTATTTGTATTTTTTACAATTATCAAGAAAACAGCAGCATCAAATATTTCTTTCGATTGAAAACTTATAAAAAATTAAATAAAATTACCGTAAGGGCTGAATAGCTTTTGCTTCATTTGCATTAAAAACATCTAACTCGAATTACAAACTAAATTGAAATTCTTCCCAAATAGCTGTACTTCTATTTTTATTTTTCTATATTTTCGGTAATTAATATTTACATGGATTTTATTTTATTATTCTGCACAAAAATTATTCTGGCTAAAAAAATTATTTAATATTTATTTAAAGCAAAACATAATATAAAACATTTATCATATTTGTGGCTCATTTTTTGTGTCACTCATTGTCGTTACACTTTTTTTTGTCAGATTGTTAATTTTTTATTCTTAGTGGTCTGATATTTATATCCATTACGACTATAAGTTTAAAGTCTGTTTTTGTAAAATGAACAAATTTATTAGTTCGTAAAATAAACGAACTCAAATGATGGCTGTAATATGTATTTTCCAGCAAGTCACATTTAATAAACATTTATTTTTTATGGTATTTTTGGTTATTAAAAACTTAATCGTTCTAACAAATGAAACAAAACCTCAAAAACACGCAATCGCTAAAAGCCACTCGTTTGACTGAAAAAGTGAAGAAGAAAATGTGTTGGCTTCATATACACGTATATTGTTTTGAAAATTGTATTGTATTAATATGACCACTGTAACAATAAGTCACACAAATAAAAAATATAGGGAGACCTATATTTATATAGGGGAACAATGCATAATTTTGAAGTATATATATATATATATATATATATATACTTCATATATTTATGCTTAAAACTTCTACCCATTTTTTGCAAAATTGAATAATTTTAAATATTCTAAGTTATTTTTAAAAATTTTTAATTATTATTAGTCGAACTGTTTATGTATTACATACAATGAAATTTATAATCAAGCTTAAGTTCGTTTTTATTCTCTCTAAGAAAGAATTAATTAAATTACAAATTAGGTGATAATATTAAAGAAAAATTGGGAAAATATAATTTTTAGACACCAGCACGAGTGAAATGCACATTTTCTAGACAGCCACGTCCGTCATCAGCACTACTTGTATCTAATCTACTTAGGGTAGTGTTTTAGTTGTAAGCATAATCTATTTAACCAACCAAACCCAGATAAAGGAATACGAGAAAACTTGTATTCAATTTTCAATCGTCAATTGGTGATAACCAAGTCTACCACTACCTTAAGCTTCCCTCTTGTTGAATATTTTTACTTTTAATATTTACCACCTATATTTTGTTGTTCCTTCAGCGAACCTTTGTTTATTTGTTTTACTTCCAACATTCGTTTTTGGTTAACACTAATCTAGTATCAAACCAAACTATGTTGAGTCAACAAGGTTACGCGGTGCTTTGCGATTTTTTTTTTGTGGAAAATTTTTAATTAGTATTAGTCGAACTGTTTATGTATTACATACAATGAAATTTATAATCAAGCTTAAGTTCGTTTTTATTCTCTCTAAGAAAGAATTAATTAAATTACAAATTAGCTGATAATATTAAAGAAAAATTGGGAAAATTTAATTTTTAGACACCAGCACGATTTCAAGTTTCATTAAATACGTTACTGCATGTTTCGCTATTTCCAATTTAACTATTGGCACGTTTAGATCTTTAACGTTTAGATCAAAACGTATGTTTAGCGTTTTAGACCCCTTATGCAATGAAACAGGGACCTAGTGACTCTCTGATACTTGAAATCTAGGAGGTGAATAAACTGAAGAAATGAAATTCTTCAAGGCAGATTTTTTTGCTTGAAGGCAGTCCTCACAGAAAAAACTATTTTTCAGATTCAAACGATTAATTTGCATAATCCGACATTTTTTTTTTTTTTTTTTTGAATATTGTCCTATACACAAGTTTGTAGATTCAAACAATTAAATTTTAATTTTTTTATTGTGAGTAATCCAGGATTTTTTTTAAGTAATACCTACGATATTTGGTAAAAAAATTATTCAGGTATGTGATGGAAAACAATTTTCAAAACGAATCGATTTTAAAATCGATCGTTTTTTATCACATACCAGAATCATATTGACTTTAGAAAAAATTTTCAAACAACAAATTTATCTGAATAAGACAAAAAAAGTTTACTGAATACAAATAGTTTATCTGAAACAAGTACAAAAACTTTGCAAACAACTTTCACACAAATAATTTAGCTACTGAATAAAATTTGACCATATTAAAAAAAGATAAGACTAAGAAAAATTTAAAATATGGCTTTTTATAATAAAAGGTGCTGTTAAGTTTGCAATACATTTCAATCGGTCAAAACTTGTACTTTCACTACCTTTCTTCTTGCAAATGAGTTATTTTTAAAGGAAGAAAGTAACCTATATTTAAACTGAGATATTGAGGTACCTCATGACAAAATTTGGTTAAAATTGATCCAGTAGTTTTTAGGTAATGCGAACACAGACAGACAAAGATTCCAAAAATTGCTATTTTGTATTCCATTTCGATTACTATCTCCACCAGCAAGACAATTTTCAATAAATATTTAATGTGGATATATTAATATTTCTTTTTTTATTTAATGAATTAATGTGCACCCAGTATCTTTGGTGGGAATAGAACCATAACCCTCATACTGATAGACTAGCACACTACCTACTAACCTAACCTATTTTTTACATAAGTGCGTATTTCCTTTTAAATTTTTAGGTTTTAAATTTTTAGGTTAGATTTGAGAAATTTCTGTTTGTTTTAAAATCGGTTTTTAAAGAGTTATTTTACCTATTGCCATTTGTTAGTCAGAAGTGCAAACAAAACACAAAGAATTGTGTTTATCAATATATTGATTTATTTTAAATTATAAAACTATACATATATTCTGATAACACAATTTGGGAATTACAATTATATTATTATACTATACTATAGGCTAATAACCTATACTATTTTATAATAATGTTTATATTTAAACATATTTCACTAGCAAACCCCAGTTTTCTAATTGCATTACTTTTGTCATAAGTGAGCTTTAAATTACACCTTTTGATAAGTAAAGAAAATTGACTTGTTAACTTCAAAATCGTTTTTCTCCAAAACTCATTTTTTATCAATAGGTCCCATTTAACTGGATTCGACAGATATACTATTTTTGTTAGAAATATCGCTAAATTTAAGCGAAAGTAGTGTTAGGGACAGACAGGGTGACTCCACAGGACCTATAATATAATTGTAAAGTAAGTAATGAAGTGGAATATATTTTATTTTCCCTACTTAAATACACGAGGACAGCAAATTAGCCGGTAATCTCAGAATCAACCATATATTCTGATAAAACAATTTTGCGAATTCAGGTATTATTATTTTCAAAATATAATCTATACTATATTATACTACTATATTATTTTATCATAAACCAATTTATTATAACTATATATTTAAACATATTTCACTGGTTGCTCAAGCAGGATTATCAGAAAAGATATGACCACATTTTAAGAATAAGCAAAATATTTTTTTAAAAATATTTGTAACTCTATAAGATGTAACTCTATAAATCTTATTAAAAAAAATTACATAATTTTTAGTTTAAGTGCTGTCCCACAATGTCGCAAAAAGCGTTCGTTCGCAAAATTATATTAAAACAAAAATATTAAAATTTGTTTTGGTTTTACAATAAATCTAATTGTGCGAAATAACGAATACTAGCAACATCTCGTGACAGGCAGTAAATGCAAAATGACATCCCTATTCAGGCAACATATGTGCTATGTTTTGTATAAAACCGCTTTAAGTAACAGTGCGCAATATAATATTTTTCTGTGTAAGTTTATAACAATAAACCATATTATTAACAAACTTAAATTTCGGTAAGAAAATAAGTTTATAAACTTTTCTTTGCTTTTTATTTAAAGATATGTCAATAAAATAACGTTATCCACATACCAAAATATAAATAATTAGAGGCTATTAAAAATTTAAAAGTTCCAATATTAATAAATTAAGTTTTTATCTTTTATTTTTATTAAGGCAACACTGCTAGCAGAAAATTAAAAATCAGACAAAAGTATTATTTGATTCAAACAAAAACTTTTTTAAAAACGAAAAGAAAAATCAAAAAATCATTTGTTTGGAAAAATTTTATGAAGAATTTTTTCTGTGAAACGTAGTAATAGATTTATATTGTTTAAGAAGGGCTTTACAAAGAGGGATTATGTTACTAGAATTGGAAGATGATGCTTAATCATACAAGAATTTGATTTTTGATATCAAATAAATCAAATGGCTCTTGCTTACGCTTTAAGTAGAAATCCGATAAATGTTTTCCATGTGGATATTTACGCGATAAATTGGAGTTAAATGAAACAAAATGATGGTAGTACCTAATTAAAATTCTTATACCAAGGGATAGAAAAGATATACAAATAAACCGCAAGTATGAACTAAAAAATGGATATTATTTCTTGAATACTAGAAAAATATGGTTATTTTATATGAAGAATTATGTTTACCGTTACATTTCTTGTTGTGTACCCTGTTCATATAACATCCAACAAAATAAAGCAGCCGGACATTTGATACAAACCACGGGGATCATTTAGGCTCATTTACGAGAAGTATTTATATAATCTGTTTCCTAAAAGCAGTAGGTAGAACCTTTATTAAAATTGTTTGAAGAATAATTTTTCGGTGTACCTAGACGGTAATTCTATATGTGAAACTCATTCTATTAAATATTTAGGAATAACTCTGCAAAGCAACTTAAGTTGGGATCTTCACATTCATGAAGTAAAAAATAAAAAAAAAGCTATAGGAATATTTATGTACAAATTTAAGAGAAAATTGAACGAAAAGTCTAAACTTATGATCTATAATACCTTGATTCAACCACACTTAAATTATTTGGCATGTGTCTATGCTTTTAAGAAGAACAATGCTTCCCATATACCGTAACAACGTCTTCCGAATAAAGCCCTGAAAGTTGTATATAACCTACCAAGAACTCATCCAACTATATAAAGAAATTAGCAAAACAGTTTTGCCTATATATGGTCTATATATGTATCAGACTTTAGTATTTATTTTTAAAAATATACATAGTGTTACTGAGCACTCAATTCCATTTGTGGAAAATCAAACATATTTCAATACAAGACACGTATCAAATCTTAGATTACCAAGGTGCAGATTGGAAAGAACTAGGCAGCGTATTGACTTTGTAGGTAGCCATATGTATAATAATTTACCTCACAATGTAAGTTGTATTGAACGATTTTCAATGTTTAAATTATCATGTAAAGAATATCTTTATAGATCAGTTGAAATGCTTCTGATGTAATAAATTAATGATAAAATATATTTATAACAGTTTTATCCCTTTAATTTTTAATTTTTTAAAATGTAAATTTTGCCAGCTTGCCTCAAAAATGCCTCCTTGGCGCTGAGGCCATATAAAACTTGTATAATGTAATTTAATAAATAAATAATAATAAACAATAAACAAAATTGATTAAAATTTTAGGGGTAACTCGGAGGTTAGTTTGTGATGGGGCTAGTTGTTTTACTTACCATAAATTTACGAAATTCGCTAACAACTACGGCATTAAGAGTGTACACAATTTCACTGCAACTCCACGGGCTAATGTTCAAGCTGAAAAGTAATAGTAAATAGGTAATAGAACAATTTTGTCAGCATTAATATTGAAAAATGGGATAAATCTGTTAATGGTATTCAATGGGGATCAACCACAACTTTAAACAAATTAACTGGGAAAATATCAAATGAGTTTTTGTTTACAATTATGGCAAGGGGAAATACGATGCATATTTAAGTAATGAAGTATTTCAAATTAATACAAAAGACATTTTGAGTGCAATGCAGAAAGCAAAAAAGTTAGATATGTCAGAATTTGAAGAAGGAAGAACAAGTTCAGATAAAATTAAATTGTATGATATTGAGCTTAATAAAGAAAAAAGAATAGTAATATTAAAATACATTTTTCATTGGAAACAAAAATTGCAGATATTTCACGAGCGAGGACGAGTTGCTGAGGTAATTATTTCAAATGTTTTAAAAATAATCATTTTAAAAAATATCAAATAAAGAAAATAAATAATAGGAATTTATTCCAAGCTAGCTGTGCCTACCACGTCGTGGCGTCCTAACAATTTTTTGCTCTATTCCACACCAATTGCAAGACTTTTACTTTTATAATGCTTCAGTTATGGATTATGTATTTACTTTATATAAAGGTACCCATCGCTGGATTAAATTGTAAAATTTATAAAAAAATTCTAAAAATGATTGTAATGTTCTGTAAAAGGTGATTAACATTTTTTAATAACAAAAAGTAAAAATACAAATCAAATACAAATTGAATTTGCTCGTGATGTTACGCAATAGTGTTTAAAATATCACAGTTTTAAACGGAAATTGCGGTTTTTCACTGCTTTTTCCCCACTTCCTCCTGGAAATGAAATATTTTTGCGGAAAAAAGTATCCTATATTGAAGTTAGGATGCTAAGGTACCTCTTTACAAAATTTTGTTAAAATCCATGCAATATTTTTTACGTGATTGGAACACAAATGAAAAGCAGACAGATTATATGTATAGATTAAATTCTAAAACACAGATCAAATTATTACCAAAAATTTTCCAAACTAATTATTGTTTGATATTTTTTTAGTTTTTTAAAAACTAATTTTATCTGATTTTTAATTTGCTGCGTACAGTGTTGCCGTAGTAAAAATAATAACATAGAACTGTTGTTCTCCTTAAAAAAGAAATTCAAGGGACTTTTAAATTTTGAATAGCCTCTAGATATATTTTCGTAGGTGGACTAGTCGCGTAATTTTATGGATGAATTTAAAAAGCAAAAAAAAAATACATATATAAATATATTTCTCACCAAAATTTAAGTTTTTTAATACAACATATGTTTTATTGTTTATTACATATGTATACTCGTAGGTGTAGTCGGTAATTCCTTTACGAAATTCTTTTTACGAAGTATTCAAAACAATCATAGTGATTCATTGCTTTTTTGACAAGCATATGTTAACAACAGTCTGATTTATATGAATCATGCATTAACAGCATTCATTTTTTTAATGTTAATTGCTTGCTCAATACTCATTTTAGAAAATGCAAAATGTTGCTGTTAGATTCGTAATCATGCATTTCTCTGGTCGGAATAACGAAGTTATTTTCCACAGCAAAATTGACAAACTTATTAAGATTTAAACTGAAACTTATTTTTTGAAGTGAATACTTCTTTATGTACATTGAGCACTTTTTGTTTAAAGAAAAAATATTGATTTCAAAAACCGTCGTCACCTCAAAAACCGTCGTCAAGGTCTGACGATTTGACTGTCCGACGATCTGACTGCATGACGGTCTGACTCACTATCTGACGGTCTGACTCACTATCTGACGGTCTGAATGTCTGATGATCTGACTGTCTGACGGTCTGTGCAGGAAGAAGAAGTGAAAACTAAGTAACTTGTGATTTCTTTTAACCAACGATTTTTTATGAAATACAAAGTAAAAAGATCATTTAAGTTTTCACAGACTAATTAAATAGAAATATTGATAATAGTCTTTTTATACCCTTCACCACAGGTGGAATGGGTATATATAAGTTTGTCATTCCGTGTGTAATTTCTACAATATTCATTTCCGACCCCATAAAGTATATATATTCTGGATCCTTATACATAGAGAAGTTGATTAAGCGATGTCCGTCTGTCCGTCTGTCCGTGTTAGTGTGGTAATGTCATTTGCCAAGGCACCAGAAGAGATACAAAAAATTTAAGCACACCAATCTGTCAGGCATAGTTTCGAAAATTTTGGTATTGCAATTCAGCAACATCGGATCATTCCTTTGGAGGCTACGGGCCAAAAACCACGCCCACCTATATTTTTTTTCGTTTTTTTTCGGCTTTAATGATTCTGTTTTGCCTTTTTTTGTCAAATAAATATTAGACTGCACAGGTAGATCGCAAGGAGTGCATACAGATCTCGGGGGATCAATAACCCCCTGCGAGGGGCGATTTTTGTTTGTTTTTAGATTGGTAGGGTTTTCTTGCTTTGATTTGTATTAGAGACCTTAATAGAAAGCAATAAACATAAAGGTAGCCAATGGACCCACAGGGTACCCACTGAGGATTTCTTTTTGCTTTAGTCTGACCATTCTAATTCAATATAGATTGGAGAAAGGTCCAAAATTTAACAAAAAAATTTCAATCAAATTTTTAAAAAAAAATTAAAAAAAAAAAAAAAAATTTGAAAATTTTAATTATTATTAGTCGAACTGTTTTACGATTACATACAATGAAATTTATAATCAAGCTTAAGTTCGTTTTTCTTATCTCTAAGAAAGAATTAATTAAATTACAAATTAGGTGATAATATTAAAGAAAAATTGGGAAAATTAAATTTTTAGACACCAGCACGAGTGGAATGCACATAAACAAAAAGTAACTTCATTGCTAACCGAAGGTTCGCTGAAGGAACAACAAAATATGGGTGGTAAATATTAAAGTAAAAATATTCAACAAGAGGGAAGCTTAAGGTAGTGGTAGACTTCGTTCTCACCAATTGACGATTGATAATTGAATACAAGTTTTCTCGTATTCCTTTATCTGGGTTTGGTTGGTTAAATAGATGATGCTTACAACTAAAACACTACCCTAAGTAGATTAGATACAAGTAGTGCTGATGACGGACGTGGCTGTCTAGAAAATGTGCATTCCACTCGTGGTGGTGTCTAAAAATTTAATTTTCCCAATTTTTCTTTAATATTATCACCTAATTTGTAATTTAATTAATTCTTTCTTAGAGATAAGAAAAACGAACTTAAGCTTGATTATAAATTTCATTGTATGTAAAAAAAAACTAAATTTTTTTTCAAAAATATTTACAAAAAAATTTACAAAGCATTTTTAAAAAGATATTTTACAGAAAAATATTCGAAAAAAAATTTTTTTAAAAAATTTTCCAAAAAATTTTCGAATAAAATTTTACAAAAAATTCTTAAAAAAATATTTTTACAAAAAATTTTTACACACAATTTTCGAAAAATTAAAACAAAAATTTCAATATTTCTTTGAAAATGAAAATCATGACTGTAACATAAAATATATTTAATATTAAGAATATACATATGTATGCATGTGTGTATATAGAGTAACATATTTTTTTAAATGCGTTTGATTTTTAAATAGATGATATCTCTGTTTTAAAACCTAGGTGCATTAAACACATAGACATCATCAGAATACCGACTACAAACTGTCAAAAATGAAACGTTGTGGCTGTCGTCAACTTAGGCTAATTTCTATTTTATTCAACAAAAGAAAATGTCACAAAATTGCAAATTAAAAATTCATATGCAAAAAAAAAAGTTTTGGAGGAAATATTTATAATTTTTTGAAAAAGTTTTTTAATTTTATAAAAGCAAAATAAGTATTTCTACAACAATGTCACAGTTTACGATGTAGCTGTCGGCTTCAATATCATTAAGTAGCTGACAACACGGCGACAATTGTAGCAAACGGAATTTGTTTTCGTTTGTCTTCTATTTTTTAAACTCATGAATGATGATTTTTTCTCATACGAATTTATTTAAGTAAAGAGTCAACAATATGGATAATGCTGTACATGTCTGTATAAATCAAATCACCGTGGTGAAGGGTATAGAAGATTCGGCACGGCCGAATATAGCACTTTTACTTGTTATTATTGCAATTAACAGTTTTACTACAGTTTTCAGTTCTACAAGTTTTGTTTCTTTTTTAAATGTCCACTTATTACAAACATTTTCTGAAGGCTCTATCTATTGCAGTTTTCTAGGTACACGATAATAATTTCTCACTGTGTATATGAGGTAACACACCCTCCATTCCAATTCAGTCTGTGTTTCTTTAAGCAATGTATCTTCGTATAGGGGTTATTGATGCAACCTATTGCAGTTCTATAAATACAGGATAATAAATTTTTACTTTGTATAGGGGGTACCGTGATCACTGTCCGAATCCAGCCTATGTTTTTCTAGAGTATTTGCATGGATATGAGAGTTACTTTTACCTACTTTCAAGACTATACCTATTACAGTACTCTATGTAAACGATAATAGTTTTTCATTTTGCATAGGAGGTACCACGTCAACTGTCGCAATTCATTCTGTATTTTGGTAGATTATACGCATTTGCACAGGTGCTAACTATTGTAGTTCACCAGGAACACGATAATAATTTTTCACTTTGTATTGGAGGTAACACGCCTACTATTTGAATTCAGTCTGTGTTTGGCTACGTTAATATGATGGTTACTTGTACGAAATTTCAAGGCGCTACCTATGGCAGTTCTCTAGATACAGGATAATATTTTTTCTCTTTATACGGGAGGTACCACGCCCACTGTCCCAATTAATTTTGTATTTATGCAAACTATGCACATTAGCATAGGGGTTACTCGCGCAAAGATTCAAGGCTCTGTCTATTGTAGTTCCAATTCAGTCTAGGTTTCGCTAAACTATTAACATTAATATAGAGGTTACGGGTGCGAAATTTCGAGACGCTGCCTATAGTTACCACGCCCTCCCATACAAAGATGGTACAGCTATAGCAGATGAGCAGTTTAAAAGGCAACTCGGAATTCCATCAGGTGCACTATGTATTGAAGATTTAAAAGTTTTTAAGCAATTTACCATATGTGAGGTTTCGATTGAAAACATTGACATTATTTGCTTCGAATTGTTAGTTGGCGTCAGATCATGTAGAGGAAAAAAATTCAGCAAGCATGTTACACATTACAGTATCCTTACAAGATTCAGAGCGTAAATACTTCATTACTTTTGGTATGCTAGAAGACTTTCTCTTAGAGTTAACAAATTTGAAAAATCATTTAGGATCGTGCAAAAAATTCGATTTTATATTAATTAGGTGGTTGTGGTACATCTATTTGTTAAGCTGATTGTATTGATCACGAAGAACAGAATATTTTCTGTAACATATATCAGATCCAGTTTTTTTTTTAATTTCTTGATATATTTGTTTTTAATAGTTTTTGGAACGCAGAGTTGTTTTGAAATCCAAGGTGGTCCAGTTTTTGATCGGGGGGTTAATTTCGGAATAGACTCATTCATATATTTAAACATGGTATTATAAAAACGATCAACCATTTCATCAATACGACTTGGCATACCAATACGACTTGCGGTATTAAAAGCTATTAATTTCACTTAAAAGCTATTAATATCATTGTAATCAGCACGTTTAAGACAATATTGTTTCTTTCTTTTAATTGAGTTTTTATCATGACAAACGTTTGGTATAGTACAGCTTATTTCAATTGTAGGATGATATCGGTCCTCTGGCAAAGAAATAGGGTCAGCCCGATAAACCGAACTATAGGAAACCTATAAGAATACCCTTTATTTTTTAAGTTAATTTCTTATAACTTTGTTAAAATATGAAATTGGTGCCCTTTAGGGTTCAAAAGAGAAGTAAACATCATGTCTGTAGTTCATACAACATTTTCCACATGGACACCCTTTAATTTTTAAAATGAACTTTTTAAATATAACCAATCTAGAGGTATAACCTTTTTAATAAAAATCAATTCAGAATTAATTGATTTCTACGAGTTCTATACAAAAATTCTTACAGACGATTTGATAAACTTCTCCTTTTATGAAGCCGGTTAATTAAACGACAATTTTGCAAATATTATCCAAGAAATTTTATTTTTGCCAATTTATTGAACGCATTTGTAAAAAAAGGCAACACTTTCATGTCATGCATTGAAAAAATAACCAAAAGTTTTGATTTTTACAAAACTTAAAAAAATTATTTAAATGAAAGGAAAAATAATTAATGCCCAAATATTGAAAAATTTAAAAACCATCGGCTACAGAGGAAAAGGTAAAAGGTAAAAAATTTTCCATGCAATATTTTCCTTTATACATATGTAAGTTAACACAGTAAACATTTAAAACTCCAAAAAAATATATTGCCCACACTGTAGAAAACAAAACAATAACATAACACGCGCAATAAAGAAAATGCTGACCACATGTCTACAACACCGGTGCATTAATTGCACGCGCTGTTACCAAATTGCTGACGACCTAAATATGAGTTAATAACCTGTAAGAATTACCAAATTGCTGACAACAGAATCACCTGCGTTGCAACGTGACTGGATCAAGTAACCGAGGCTTAGTTATAAGAAAATTAAAATTGTGAAGTTAGTTCTTAAGTAATAATAAAACAATAAAGTTGGCTTTTTGCCAAAAAAATATTTTTTTAAGAGAACCTAACAAATAATTTGTTAACTGGCGCCCAACTGCCGGTATGCGGTACGAAAAGTAAAGGCCCTCAAGTAGTGCCACGCGAATTCCAGTGCAACTTTCTTTAACCGCAACCGAACGCTTAGTGGAGAACTTCAATAGAAGGAGGCCACTCACCCACAAAGAGTGCGCACCATTGAAACCTAAGTACTCGTTGAAAGGGATAATTTCAACGCGCCGTGGGATGATCCTGATAATAGTGTAGGCTAAATTTATTATTATTTTTATTTTTTTATTATATTAAATTCGTAATTGTATTTAAAGAAAAAAAAAACAAAAATAAGAAATTAAATATTTTACATTAAAAAATGTTGTATAAACTCGTGACAAAATCATATATTTTTTTAACATTGAGTAAGAAAAAAGAAGAGCAACTAAATATTTTATATATTTTTATTTGTGCGTGGCGAAGTCGTATATTTTGAATATTGCATAAAAAAATAAAGAAAAATAATTCTTTTAATCAAATTGTTTTAATTAATTAAAACTTTTACGTGTATATTGTCAAATAATTAAAATATCATAAGAAAGTGTGTTCAAGGTGTGTTTTAAAGCATATATTTAATAATCTCTACGTAAAGTGTGACACCCCAGGAAATTCAGTAATTTTTATTTTTTTCCCAAATACAAATTTTTTAAATCAAAATGCCCCAAAACAACGTCATAAGACCATCGGTGTTAGGGAATGCTGGTGCACAGGTACTATCAGAATCTCCTGTACAACCAGAACCTGCTTCATTATCCGCAAACTCTAATGTCCGAAACGCGACCCCAGAATTTAGGTCATTAATTAGGGAACTAATGACTAGTATCTTAGAAACTGACGGACAAGATTTATTTAGGGACGTTCTTCATCCAAGACAACAGGTAATAACAGACCAAACAATTGACGAAAGATACCGTAATAATTTAACAGACATGGACAAAGTGCCAGACGTAGTTCGTTCTTTAAGAGAGTTCAATGAAAACCCAGCAGAATTCAGCAGCTGGAAAGAATTCTAAAAATTTATGAGCCTAGTATTGGCACCCCAAGTACTTTGGTATTCTGAACGTTATTCGCAATAAAATTGCAGGCAGTGCAGACGCTGCACTTGAATCCTACAATACGCCTTTAAATTGGATAGCAATATCCCGATGCCTTACCATGCATTATGCTGATAAGCGCGACCTTAGTACACTTGAATACCAAATGACCTGTCTTATACAGGGTAGGAAAACAGTACAAGAATTTTACGGTGAAGTGTATTCCCACCTTACACTTATTCTCAACAAAATTGCGTGCATGGAAATAAATGAAGAAGCCATGCAAGTCCTCACAAATACATATCGCGACAAGGCACTTGATACCTTTGTCAGAGGTCTATCAGGAGATCTCTCAAGACTCCTTGGCATGAAGGAACCTGCTGATTTGCCAGAAGCATTACATCTGTGTATTAAGCTCGAAAATCAAAATTACAGAGCAGTACATGCTAATAATCAGTACAGTTCGTCTAAAAAACCTAATCCATCCCCAGCAGCATTTCAACATTTTCAACAAAAACCTCCCTTACCTCCAAGAAATCCTCATTTAAAGACCCAACCCTTTTACCCACAACTTGCCTATTTACCTCAAACGATTTCACGCATGAGACAGTTTAATCCACAATTCCCTCAACAACCCCAAATTTTAACTCTCAAATTTGGCCAAGCAGACAAATAGATAATCATTCTTTCAGAAACCCTACACCAAGACCAATACAACCAAAACCACCCACACCAATGGATATCGATCAATCGCAACAAACAAGGAACGTAAACTATATGAACAGACCGAATTTTAATTTTGCAGGAAAGCGTACACCGCCAACACAGTCTAATCATTTTAATAGAAATATTCCTAATAAAATCCAAAGGATTAACCACATAACGCAGAAGCCTGAAGAAAACATTTTGCAAGAACCAGAAGCTAGTGCATGCTACACTCAAGGAAATCAGTCATGGGACGATTACTACCAGGAATATACCAGACAAGCACAGGACGAAGAAGAACATGACAATGAGGAATTCTGTGATATTCATTTTTTAGGCTAACGTATTCTACGTTACTTTATTTTCAATGTAAAACTGGTAACGGAGAAGTGCTAAAATTCTTGATAGATACCGGATCGAATAAGAACTATATCCAACCATCATTAGCTAAGAACCCTTTACCAAACAATTCCATATTCTACGCCAATTCAGTCTGCGGCAAAATTAAAATATCCCATCATATCTCTTTAAATCTTTTAGGAGTAAACGAGAAACTTAAATTCTTCGTTTTGCCCTCCCTCAAATCGTTTCATGGTATTCTCGGCAACGAAAGCCTTAAGCAATTAAATGCAATTAATTACACTTCAGAAGACTACATGTTGATTAAAAACGGTAAAAAAAAGTCCCTATTAAACAGCAAATATCTAAATCTGTCAATAGCTTAGAAGCAAAGACCGAATACCTAACAAAAGACCAAAAGAAAAAGCTTCACACATTGTGCAAACAATATTCAACACTTTTTGCGGAACCTAACGAAAAACTTACCTATACTACATCAGTAAAAGCAGAAATCAGGACAACTAATAATAGCCCAATATACTCTAGGTCATACCCATATCCTATGGCTTTAAAATCAGAAGTCGAAAAACAAATCAACAAGCTCTTAGAAGATGGAATAATCAGACCATCTCGTTCACCCTATAACTCACCAGTCTGGATAGTAGACAAGAAACCGGACTCCTTAGGAAACAAGCAATACAGGTTGGTGATATATTATAGAAAATTGAACGTAGCAACGGTAGCAGATCGATACCCGATTCACGAGATAAACGAAGTCCTTTCCCAACTAGGACACAATAAGTTATTCTCTGTTATCGATCTAAAGAGCGGTTTTCAACAAATTCTGTTAAGGAATTAGGACATAGAAAAAACAGCCTTTTCCATTAACAAAGGGAAGTACGAGTTCACCAGACTTCCCTTCGGTCTAAAGAATGCTCCTTCTATCTTTCAAAGGACATTAGACGATATTCTTCGAGATTACATAGGACGCTGGTGCTATGTGTATATAGATGATATAATTATATTTAGCAAATCCGAAGAAGACCACGAAAAAGATTTGGGTAACATTTTTAGGACTCTTGAGCAAGCAAATATGAAGGTGCAACTAGATAAAGGTAATTTTTTCGAAAAAGAAGTAGAATTCCTTGGATTCATAGTGACGCCAGTAGGAATAAAAATAAATCCTTCCAAAATTAAAGCCATTAAAAATTTTCCTACCCCACAAAATCTCAAAGAATTAAGATCATTTTTAGGCCTATCGGGCTATTACCGTAGCTTCGTTAAAGATTACGCGAAGCTTGCTAAACCCCTAACGGCCCTTTTAAGAGGGGAGGATGGACGTGCGTCCAGAACCAAATCAGCCTTGACGAAGAAGCTACCAATGCATTTCAGAAAATTAAAAACTTTCTTATTTCTGAAGACGTTATGCTGACTTATCCTAATTTAAATAGGGAATTCGAACTTACAACAGATGCGTCTAATTATGCGAAAGGTGCAGTCCTATCACAAGAAGATATACCAATTGCATTTATTTCTAGAACGCTTTCAAAATCAGAAGAAAATTATGCTGCAAATGAAAAATAATTTTCCCAACATATCATAGACACCTCATTGCTGAACCAGAATACACGAATGATTTGCTTGTTAATTTATTAAAGCGCTACTTAAATCCTTCGGTCACAAACGCGATAATCACGGAAGACCATATCCTTGGCAAGATTCAGACAATATATCCCTTACATTTTAACCAGTACTAAATACGCTACACTCGAAAGACAGTAAAGGACTTGACAGAATCAGCACAGCAAGAATCCGCAATTATTGTAGAACATAATAGAGCTCATAGGAGTGCAGCCGAAAACAAGGCCCAACTCCTAGAAAAATTCTACTTTCCTCAAATGAATGCGAAAATCAAAAAAATTACCAAGCAGTGTAAATTTGTCAGGAAAACAAATATGAAAGGCACCCACCAAACCCAATCTTGAAAGCAACTCCTATCCCAACTTACCCAGGACAAATTGTCCACATCGATATTTACCATACAAATAATAAAATGTGCCTCACTGCCATAAATAAGTTTTCAAAATACGCTCAGGTAAAACTAATAAAATCTAGAGCCACCGAGGATATAAAACAAGAACTTCTTACAGCCTTTGGTATCCCTGAAAAATTTGTAATTGATAATGAGAAGTCTCTAAATTCAGCCTCCATCATATTTATGTTAGAGAATCTATATGGCATAGAAGTATTTAAAACGCCTCCATACTCTAGTTCAGTCAACGGCCAAGTGGAACGGTTTCATTCCACGCTTACTGAACTACTGCGCTGTACAAAGGCAGAAAATACTTATAATAACTTTGAGGAATTATTAAACAAGGCAATATGCAAATAAAATTATTCAATCCACTCGACCACTAATAGAAAACCCATTGAAGCATTTTTTGGTAGAAAAGTTTATACCGACCCCTCATTTGAAAAAGACAGACTCCATAATATTAAAAGATTAACTGAAAAACAGCAAAAAGACCTTGCGTTCCATAATAAAAACAGGACAGATATAAAAACATATTTGACCAACGACATTATTTATGTTAAAATAAATAAACGACTAGGTAACAAACTTACACCCCGATATAAAAAGGAAATTGTCTCTCAGGATAACGGAAATACTGTTATCACTCAGTCCGGACGAACGGTTCATAAACGCCATATTAAGACATAACTAGAACAGAAGAATTTTTATAAAAAAAGTAAATAACCTTTTTTTATTTTTATTCGTTTCCTCTTCAGAATAATGTTAGAAGTAGAAGAACGATTGGCAACTATCAGCAAACGAAGAAGAAAGGGAAAGCCTATGGAACCTGTCAATACAGATCTCGAGGATTAAAAGGATCGGGAAAATAATGTCCCGAAAAAATAAGAAAATTCGTATTAGAATATAGAAATGTAATTAATCTAAGGAAAATTTCGATTAATATGCCATAGGCATACGACTATTTAAGTATAAAAAATAAAATAAAAGAATAAATAATATAATTACTAATATTAAATAATATAGTCACTACGACTACTAAAGCATAAAAAATAAAGATTAACTAAATAGAAGAATAAAAAATATAATGAAAGAGTCGATCAATATGCCATAGGCGTACGACCAATAAAATTTTGAATAAAATAATTAAAAACAATTAAAATTAAATCCAAATGGAAAGAAATTTTTAACAAATAAAAGAAAAAGCTTAGATTTAATTAAGGACAGTACTATGCCTACTTATTAGAATACAACCATCTGCATTTTATTAATACATTTTCAGTCTCCTAACCTGCATGGCTTATGCAGAAGTTCAAATTCACGACTACTCCTCGTCACACTTAATAACCATCGACAATGGCTACTCCAAAATAAAAGACGGTACTCTAAATTATATCCACGTTATAGATACCCTAGCATACAGGAACCTTTTAGAAAACATAACGGACGTAATGAACAGTACATTGCCACCCGGAAATCGTATGTTTCCCATCCTACAACACGAGGCCCAACAAACCATTGAATTGTTGTAAATCGTCGAACCCGTACAACATCCTAAATCCAAAAGATCCTTACATATACTGGGAACTGCCTGGAAATATCTAGCAGGTAGTCCTGACCATGACGACCTTAACATTATTAATAGCAATTTAGACCAACTAACTACCAACAATAATAAACAAATTTTTATAAATAATGCTTTAAATAATTTTAAATATAATAAAAAAGGATAACACTATTGATAATGGAATAGCTCTTAGTCTACAAAGTAAAGTAAGAATGATAAAAGAAGAAATAATAACCATTAAGTATGCCATACAATGGGCTAGGTTATGAATTGTGAATTCAGTTTTATTAAATAAAAAGGAGATAGAAGTAACATTAAAAGAGTGAAAAATAGAAAATGTGCCTTTTAACACAGTCGAAGAGGCATTAGAATTAGCAGATGTTAGCGTATTAAGCAACTCTTCAAATATAATTTATATTGTAATAATTCTTGCAAAAAAAACCGACTTCAAAACAGATAGAAGGACACCAATTCTAAACTAAAAATGTAAGAAGTAATCTGTAAGAATTAGATTTAAACCAAATAAAAGATGCGCCAAAATTAGAGGGAAAAAATAAAGACTATTGAATGTCAAGCCTCTCCCTATTACTGTTTAAAAGTTAAGTTATTTTCACCAGCATCCGTCTTGTATGGGGACACCATTCAAGCCTCTGTCTATAACGGTTTCAAAGATAGGGGCACACAGATCAAATAACATCACCTATTCGGACACCCTTTAATTTACAATGTTAAATTAAAGACCTGTTGTTATAGAGGACTTGGTCACAAAGATTCTTTGTAAATTTCAACTATCTGTCTATAACGGTTAAAAAGTTTAACCATATATATCAAATTACATGAACTATTGGGACACCCTTTACATTATAATTCCAAATATTTATATTTGTTATCATACCAGAGAAAGTAGTGGAGATTCTGCTTAATTTTCAAAAGTTTGGCCACATACATAGAATTACATTAACTATTGGGACACCCTTTAAGTTCCAAATTCAAAATTTTATACTTTTTGTTATAGCTGACTTAGCACTACAGGTTCTTTGTAAATTTCAGCGGTCTGTGTACAACTATTCAAAAGTATGGCCATATACATCAAATTAAATGAACTATTGGAGCACCCTTTAATTTAAAATTTTGAGTATTTATACATTTTATTATAACGGTCATAGTAGTCGACATTCTGTCAAATTTTCAAGGTTTAGTCTATAACGGTTCAAAAGATAGACCCAAATAGGTCATATTATGTCACCTATGGGGACACCCTTTAAATTTTAAATTTATTTTTTTATTAATTTCTGCTGTTGGGAGCTATAGCGGCACGCAGTTTTTTAAAATTTTAATTTGCTGCCCTTTACGGTTCTTAATACACGTAAAAAACATGTATGTTGTATGGGGACACCCTTTAATTTTTAATATAATGAACTGTTTTTAAAATGGGACCAACCTTGAAGCATAACCTTTCAAATAAAGCAAAAAATTTTAAAATCGGTTCAGAAATGGCTGACTTCTGCGGTTACATACATAAAAAAAAGCAACATTCAGACGAATAGATGACCTCCTTCTTTTTTGAAGTCGGTTAAAAATACCTTTAACTACCAAGGAAGTTTATAATAACTATATTATTAAAGCGGTAATGAAAAATAATATAATAATTAATTTAAAATTTAATAATATACTGAAAAATAAAGAGACTATATATGGAATAAAGAACAGTTGCAAACAATATAATATGCTAAGTATTTGTAAACAAGATGAACTATTAGATTTAAGAAATGATTTTGGTATACCTAATTTAGTTAAACGCCTCAACTCTACATGTCACATGCTCAACGGCCACCATGTCCCAAGAGAGAAACTCATCGCTCCAGGAATACTTTTTCATAATGAATTTCAAGGCAACATAACTGTAGACAATAATGTGCGCCCTATGAACGGTACTTATATCGTTGATTTTAAAAACTCAACAATAATAATTCTTGCAAAAAAAACCGACTTCAAAACAGACAAACTTAAAAGCATGTTGCTTTAAGACGGTACTTATGGCGACACCCTGTAATTTCCGAATTCAAATTTTATACTAATTATAGCGGTCGTAGCAATACAGGTTCGTTGTAAATTTCAACCTTCTGTCTGTAACGGTTTAAAAGTTTGGTCATATACATCAAATTACATAAACTATTGCGACACCCTGTAATTTATAATTTTAAATAATTATACTTATTATAACAGATATAGTAATGGACATTCTGTCTAATTGTTAAGTGTTTATCAATAACTGTTTAAAAGATAGGGTCATATATATCAAATGACGTCACCTATTGGGACACCCTTTAAATTCAAATTTTAATTTAATACTTTTTAAAGAACACTTTGTAATACAGATTCTTTTTAAATTTTAACTTTGTGTCCATATATATCAAATTACATCAACTATTGGGACAACCTATAATTTCCAATTTTAAATATTTATACTTGTTGTTATTCGAGACATAGTAGTGAACATTTTGTCTATTTTTCAAGTGTTTGTCTATAACGGTTCCAAAGATGAGGACGTAATGGTCAAATAACATCAATAATGGGGACACCCTTTAATTTATAGATCCAAGTTTTATACTTGTTTTAATAGCGGACTAAGCAATATAGGTTCTTTGTAAATTTCAACTGTCTATCTATAACAGTTGAAAAGTTTGGCCATATATATTACTTTTACATTAACTATTGGGACACCCTTTAATTTCCAATTTTAAATATTTATACTTGTTGTTATACCAGACATAGTAGTGAACATTCTGTCTATTTTTCAAGTGTTTGTCTATAACGGTTCCAAAGATGAGGACATAATGGTCAAATAACATCAATAATGGGGACACCCTTTAATTTATAGATCCAAGTTTTATACTTGTTTTAATAGCGGACTAAGCAATATAGGTTCTTTGTAAATTTCAAATGTCTATCTATAACAGTTGAAAAGTTTGGCCATATATATTACTTTTACATTAACTATTGGGACACCCTTTAATTTCCAAATTCATATTTTACACTTGTTATTTTAGCGGACTTAGCAATACAAGTACTTTGTAAATTTCAACTGTCTGTCTATAAAGGTTCAAAAGTTTGGCCATATATATATCAAAATAAACCAACTAATGGGACACCCTTTAATTTCTAATTTTAAATATTTATACTTATTATAACAGACATAGTAACGAACATTCTGTGCAACTTTCAAGTGTTTGTCTATAACGGTTCAAAAGATAAGAGAATAATGGTGAAGTTAAGTCACCTATGGGGTCACCCTTTAATTTTTAATTTTATTTTTTAATTACTTTTTGTTGTTGGGAGCTACTGTGATACGCACTTTTTTTAATTTTAAATTGGTGACCTATAATGTTCATAATACACGTAAAAAACATGTATGTTGTATGGGGACACCCTTTAATTTTTAAAATTTTGAACTTCTTTTAAAATGGGACCAATCTGCAGCCATAACCTTTCTAATAGTGCAAAATTTTTAAAATCGGTTCAGAAATGACTGAGTTCTGCGGGCACAAACATAAAAAAAAAAGCAACATTCAGACGAATTGATAACCTCCTTCTTTTTTTGAAGTCGGTTAAAAATAAATGAGAAAACCTACAAAAATTTTGAAGCACCCCCACTAAAAGTAATGCCAGCAATAGCTCAACCAACACCAATAGAAGAGAGCCGAACTAGGCTCCTATCACTAGAAGCACTCAGTGAGCTGCATATCAACAATACAATAGAAATTCAGTCCTTAAGAGCAGAAAAGACAATAAATAGACTTTCTGCAGGAATAACTGTGTTTATCGTATTGCTAATAAAATTCCTTCATAAGAAGAAGCCAAAACATCCTACAGAACAACCTACAAAAGATAATGTGGAAGCCAGCCATTACCAAGAAACTCCTTTAGAATCCCCGGCATCAACAGTAAGAAATTTCCAAGTTTTCTAGACGCTCGAGGGCAAGCGTTTTTAAGAGGGGAGGAGTTAACACAGTAAACATTTAAAACTCCAAAAAATAATATATTTCCCACACTGTAGAAAATGAAACAATAACATAACACGCGCAATAAAGAAAATGCTGACAACATGTCTACAACACCGATGCATTAATTGCACGCGCTGTTACCAAATTGCTGACAACAGAATCACCTACGCTGCAACGTGACTTGATCAAGTAACCAAAGTTTAGTTATAAGAAAATTAAAATTGTAAAGTTAGTTCTTAAGTAATAATAAAACAATAAAGTTGGCTTTTAGCCAAAAAATATTTGTTTAAGAAAACCTAACAAATAATTTGTTAACTTGTATGTACTTCATTATATTTATTTCGGCGCTATAGCCAACTTCCTTTAAATATGTACTGTATGCTTTTTACCGGTAAACAGTTTTCGAGAAAGTAATTTAGAGAAAAGAAATACTACGTTTTGCCCAATTGTGAGAATAAGTTTTGTGACAAAATTACACAAATGTACATAAGTAACTAGCTGTTAAAATATGATAAAAAAAAAGAAAAAGGGGAATCAATTAACCAGTTAGCTACAATGGCGGATTTGTTATTTTCTCTCTTGCTCAAAATGTCAAATTCCACATATAATTAAAAACTTTTAATATATGGAATTTTAAATTTAAAAACCGGCGGAATTTAATGAATTTGCAATTGCCACCACCTTGTAAATTGATTCGTCTTGGGCTTTTTTTTATATGGTCAAATTTTATTCAGTAGTTATTTAAATTAGTCACAAAACTGTTACAAGTAAACGCGATTAGCGATAAGTTGTTTTTTCGGTAAATTATTTCTACGAAAATTGTTTGTTATTATAATAAAGCTTTTGATTTGTTTTAGATAAATTTTTTGTTTGATTTTTTTCAATAATTTTAGTAAACTTTTTGTCTGATTCAGAGCAGTTTTTGTTTGAACATTTTTCTAATCTCTAATGTCAATAAATTTTTTTTACGAAATATCGTAATTATTTGTTTGAAAAAATCGTAGATCCTTTTCAGTAAACTAAATTTAAATTTAGTGGTCTGAATTTACAAATTTGTTTATAGGAGCGAATTCAAACAAAAAATTTTTAATAATGCAAATTAATTGTTTGAATTTGAAAAATAATTTTTTCTGTGTATTGTTTTAATTGAGGTTATAATAGCTATTTTACTATAAATAAATATATTAATGAAAGTTTCTAAAAACTTTATACTTAAGTAATTTCATCAATTATGGCAGATTTGATCAGAGTTTTCCTTTTTCAACTTTTCTGCATTTAATTTAAAACTCGTTTTTCCTTCAACTTAAGAAAATTACAAAACCTTATAGTGATTAATAACTCTTCAATGCAAATCCACTTCATCGCATAACCGTGTAGTTTAAATATTTATTATTAAATATTTATTTTTACTTATGTTTTATTACTAACACTTATTTCCTTTTAAGACATTTCTTTTTAACTTCACTAGTTAAAACATTTTTTCTGTTTTATGCGCCTTAAAACTTAAATCGTAATTGTAATTTTTTAATTGTCCAGCTTTCTAATTTCACTGTCTTCGATGTATGTAGGTCAATAGCAGCAATATACTTTCATTTAACAATCTGGCATAAAAATGAATTTTCATTAATACGTTTTTTTTCTGCCATAATGGGTTTTTTCCCGCTGGCCAAAGTACTTGCCTTTACAAAAGTTAACGACTAATAGTTGCCACTTAAGATGTTTGGAACTGTTGTATTCCTGTAGAAATATTCTGTTATTGTGCTCGCTTTGCTGCTTATTTTAACAATATTCTGAGTTTTCTTTTATTCTCTTTATTCTCTTTTACAAGTCTCTTAGAATGTAAAAGTTATAAGAGATTTATAATGTTACGTGCATGTGGTTCCCAGACATTCTTCGAATCCCATCCACAAATTAAAAATGTTCATCCCCCAAATAATATTTAATCTTACCCCAAAATTCCTCACTAAAAAGTATACTTTTTTATTTAAATTAACACGTGAATACTTTATTTGTACTTTAACTAACTTCATTTAAAAATATAGTGTACACTTTTTTGTACATAATTAAACAAACTAAGGTGATTGAGGTTTTACCTCACTATTTCTGTGGATGGATCCAAAGAGTTAAAACAAATTTCATTACTTTTAGTTCTGTTTTTGGCGTTGATAAGTGCGGACGCATTAACAAAAAACAAAACATACATTGTGTGAATAACTTGAAACAAACCAGTTTTCATACAACAACAAAGTTGTCTATAACATCTTTTTTCTCTTTATTTTTTACAACGGCATATTGAACTGCTCTTCTGAAAATAGAACAAAAAAGAGGCTAATGAGCCTCTTTAATTTAAGTAACAAAAATGCTGACAATTTTGATTTAAATAAAAAAACTGAAAATAATTTATGTATTAATGCTACGCAAGTTATACGTGCGCAATCTTGTTTATCGCTTTTGCTAAAAGATGACAATAAAATAACTACAAACAAGTCGCCTTCTGAACACTGTGTTATCAAAACTAATATGGATAGTGTAGAAAAACCTAAGACGCAAGTAGGAATGGACAGATACATAACTGTATTGACAGATACATAACTTCGCAGCTTGCACCAATGTCTAAAGTACATAAAGATAAGAACTCTAAAGGAATAAGTTCCCACAATCGCTTTGCTATCTTAGATAGAGAAACAATTGAGCCTAAAACGGTACCCAGGTCGTTCAAACCACCTCCAATTTATTGATGAGACAAAAATACAATTTATTGATGAAAACAGTTATCATAAAGCATACGAGTAAACGAGTTTGAAAGCTGTAAGAAGAACTTTTATACCTAGCTTAAGAGTAGCAAAGGCCTACAGGTAGTTATTAAAGGTGTAGATTCATACGTTGGTCCAGCTGAAATAAAAGATGGCCTTCAAAAAGCAGGATTTAAGGTTAAAAGTGTAGATCATCGCAGATCTCGAGAACGTGTCCCTCAACCTGAACTGGAACCTAGAGATATGAGATTAAAGAAAAATGAAACGCACCCTATTTATAATCTGAAATATTTATTACACCGCAAAATAAGTGTAGAGGAACCACATAAGCGATCAGGACCCGTCCAGTGTCTAAATTGCCAAGAATATGGTCATACTAGGGCTTACTGCAAGTTGCCTCCGGTTTGCGTTGGGTGTGGCGAGCTACATTGTTCCGCTCAATGCGACAAATCGAGGGATGACTCGAAGGTTAAAAAATGTAGCAATTGCGGTGGAAATCACACTGCTAACTACAGAGGTTGTCCAGTTTTTTCCACTCAAAAATTTAATACTCCCGCTAAGCACCCGCAATATCGAGCAAATGCTCATTATCCTCAGTTAGCCCAACCAACTACCCAACATGTTTCATACGCGGATATGTTAAAAACTAATCATGTTTCAGTACATAAAGCGACACCAAAAAATAATTCTACTCCAAATTTGCACCCAGAACCTAAAGAACAACCATCATCTGGTAGTTTTAATCGTCTCGAAGCAAGCATCGAGATATTAGTGCATTCGTTAAACAGTTTTATGAGCTCTATGAGCAGCATGATGCAAGAAATGGTACGCATGCAATATATGATGTTGCAGGCGGTACTAAACAAACCATGAACTGTTTAAAAATATGTTTCTGAAACACAAACGGCATACGCAAACATAAAAATGAACTCGAATACTTTCTAAATAATCAACAAATTGATGTCATGCTGATTTCAGAGACTCACTTAACAACAAAAAGCTTTTTAAAATTTAAATGGCTATATATTATATGATACCAAGGACCCTCGCGGACGAGCATGTGGTGGATCGGCAATAATTATAAAGGCCAAACTCAAACATTATTTACTGTGTGATTTTTGTGAGGATTACCTTCAAGCAACAAATAAATGCCTTGAAGAATTTCAATAAAACTTAGTTATTTCTTCAATTTATTCACCTCCTAGATTTAAAGTATCAGATAGTCAGTTTAGCGACATCTTAAAATCACTAGTTCCCTGTGTCATAGCATCAGGCGACTACATCGCTAAACATACACGCCTAATAACTCCAAAAGGTCGTGTTTTGTTTGATACAATTTCAAAAATGCGTCTGTATGTGATATCGAGTGGACAACCCACCTATTGGCCTGCTGATCTGCAAAAAAAAAATACCGGATGTTATTGATTTTGGCGCGATTAAGGATATTCCGAGAGAAATGCTTAAAGATGAAGCGTCATTTGAATTATCCTCTATTGTCATTTGAATTATCCACTATTGTCTATATATGGAACCAGCAAAATATTATGTCACCAACAACTAGCACAAGCATTAATTGGTTGAAATATAGAAAGTATCTCAGTACTAACTGTTCGGAAAATACACCGCTAAGAACACCAGAAGACGTGCCCAGCTGCCCAGCAAGCAACATTAACCCGACAACCAGCTAGATACAATTAAATTTATTCTGTAGATATCGAGCGGCTCTTGGCTGAAAAAAGAAAAATTGGAAGAGAGTGGCAATCACACAGATCTCCTCAACTCAAATCTAGACTTAAAGATTGCACGAAACGGCTTAGAGGCCTACTAGAATCTCTGCACAATCAGATTATTCATTATGGCGTGCATGAAGGAACCTTAAAAGACCGGTCGTACGTAAGCCTCCCTTGTGAACTTCTTGTGGAGACTGGGCGAACTTCTTGTGATACTGAAAAAGGCAATTTATTTGTTGGACATTTGAAGAAGGTTTTCACTCCAAATAAATGTCCTGATATATCTGAGTTGCCATCAGTAGAGACTAGTGCTGTAGTACCCCTAATATTTGAATTCAGCGCTATTGAAAGGGCAATAGCAGATTCAAACACCAAAAAAGCACCTGGCGTTGATAAAACAATTAACAAGATGTTATTTGAGTTGTCCTGTATAGGTCACAGAATTATTCTTTTTGTTTTTAATGCCATCTTACGTCTTGAGTACTTTCCCACAGAGTGGAAGGTCTCTTTGATTACTATGATTCCTAAACCAGAAAAACACCACACAAAAGTAGAATCATACAGACCCATAAGCCTTTTATCTAATATGTCAAAGCTTTTTGAGAGGATGTTAATAACTAAGTAAAAACCAATTCTTGGCGCGAAAGGATGTATTCCGAACCATTAATTCGGCTTCAGAAAACAATATAGTACGATCCAACAAACACACAAATAAGTAAATATAATTAAAAAGACCTTTGAAGAAAAAAATACTGTTCTGCGCTTTTTATCGACGTTTCTCAAGCATTCGACAAGGTTTGGCACGAAGGCCTGATATTTAAGTTAAAGCTTAACTTGCCCGTAAACATTTATAAGCTCTTAAAAGATTATTTAACGAATCGCAAGTTTTTACTAAAATAAAGTGATTTTCTAAGCTCGTAACAGCAAAGTAGTATTTCGGTACCAATTTTATATTTACTGTACTCATGAGATATGCCAATTAGCACCCTAATCCACACATCAACATTTGCAGATGACACAGATTTTTTAAGTATTCATAAAAGCGCCCAAGTAGCGTCACAACTTTTACAAGACCTTATACTCAAATTAGAAAAATGGTTAGAAAAATGGAGAATAAAGGTGAATGAACAAAAATGTACTCACATAACTTTCACACTGCGTAGAAACTTATGCCCTCCTATTTGCATAAATAACCAAATGATACTGCAGCTTTCAGATGTTAAATACCTGGAATTTCAAGTTAAATCAAATTAAAAGCAGTATAACTAAATTGGCTTATTGGCAGAAACTCCACTCTGAGCTTAGATTGTAAACTTCTACTGTACAAGTCGATCCTCAAACCAATTTGCTGTTATGTAATTCAATTATGGGGCACTGCCTCAGCTAGCAATGTAGAAAAAATTCTAAGGCGCCAAAATAAGATTCTACGTAAGACTGGAAATTCATTTGTAAACTACACATTACTGACAAAACAAAGTATTAATGGAATCACATAAAAGTCTGTTTATTTAGTTTTATTGCTTCTTTATTTGGCAGCTTTAGGATTTTTTCCGCCATCGCCACCATTAGCATGAGCCTGCTGCAGTTTACTAGTTTGAGACTGATCGGGACCTTTGAGATTTAAATGAGCTGGACCAGTTTGTTGAATCTGCCCCCTGGTATATAAAAAATTAGAACATCCACAAAGACCTAAACATGCCATAAGTTAAAGCAGAAATAGCGAAACATCCAAACCCTTCGGCGCGTAACATGCTGAATGAACATTCGACTAAACAGAAGAGATACTGCTTTTCTTGGCCGTACATTAGAGGGATGACCCGCAAATGATTGCAAAATCCGTGAAACAAACATTATTTTTTTCTAGCACTGGCTGGACTTAAAAAGTATATTTTATTTTAGACTTAAGATACGAGTATTGAAACAAATTATGCAAAAAAAAACTTTTAAAAGGTATGTCCCAAAACTCGGAAAATATTAGCGATTTATTTAATTAACCAAGATCACATACATCTAAGGGTAAGTTCTATAATTTGGATTATTATCGCTACGTTTTTTTATTTTCTTTTACCAGTCATAAAGTCATAAATAACTACTTAAATTTTAAATAACTTCCAATATTACAACATTAGGAAACTTAGAATAGGAAATATTGAAATAATAAAAAAATTACAATGATTCAAAAAGTAAATGAAATTAAAAATCCCTAAAACATTGAAACTATCCTCAACGAAATTCCTAATCCCCAGATCAAAGTAATTAAAAATTACTGATTTCGGGGATAAATCCCCTAATCTAACAACACTGATGTGCACACAAGGCTAATATGTATTATATTAGCCTTAAATATTACATTGTAATGTAATACACATGCACATACAATACTATAGTCGTTGCCAATTATTAACTTCGTGTTTAAATTTAAGTTCTATTTAAATAGTTTCAGTTTTTCAGTCACCTTAGTGCCATCCCTGTAAACTAAGGGAACACCCTAAAAAGTAATTGTATAAAATCGAATGATTTTATACCAAAAATTATAATAAATAATTTTTGTTAAGCATTTTTATTAATTTGAATGTAACTGAAATTGAATTAAACCAATGTAAAGCAGTTGTAACGAATCACTATTGTGAATTATGTGAATTCGAAGATACAAATCTTATCAGCATGTACTAAAAAACTAATTGCTACAAATCATAAAAATAAAGAAATAAATTTAATATCGTTTTTACCGTCAGCCAAAGCAAAAGTATTTGGCTATTCTTTTTACATAAAGAAAAATACTTTAAACTAAATATATTTAAATCTAATGAATAAATATTATTGTTAATAAACTTAAATCTACATTTGCTACACACATCTACATTCATTACACACAGTCATACAAAGGGTAAGCTCATACTCATGCATACACTCATATCCACATTCATACCAATCTAACTCTTTCTTAAATTTATCCAAATCTAACTCCCTATTGTAATGCCTTGAGTACTCGAGATATTACAAAATGTAAGAAACTTTGATATAATCTCATCTACAGTCCACTCAACTAACAATCAAACATCCCAGGTTTCTTCACGGTCATTTCGAACCGTAAAAAAACCCTCCTACCAAGAAGTAAAAACATCCAATAGACAACACTCATTTTGACTCACCACAAAACAGAAAGGAAAAATGAGGTAAGAAAACTTCAAAATTACAAGCAACATATGTTATGTACATACTCGTATAATTAAGAAAAAATACAAAAAGTAGTTTCAGCTTAACTCTTAACCTAATTGAAAGAGAAAAAACGTGGTAAAAATATATACATATATTCTTATAAAATAAAATTAAGTGTTAAAAAATTATTAAAAAAAGAAAAAAAAACCTAAAAGTAAACCATAAATACATATAAAAAAGTGCCGCAAAATCATTGTAAAAAAACAAAAAACAAACGTGTAATACAGGAAAGTTCCGTTAAAACGGTTGTGATACATACATATATAACTCGATTTTAATAAAAAACCAAAAAGTTGTCAGAAAAATACAAAAAAAGCGAAAAAGTTCCGTTAAAAATCAAAGTTATCAAGTTCCATTAAAAAACCGGTAGTTATTTCCAGAATTTTTTAATATATAAAAGAAAAAAAATCCGTTATAAAATCTGAAGGCGGTAAATGGTACATAGTATATACATATAGTTGTCTACTTTTCTTTATCTCGCTCTTTCATATATTTATATATATATTTACATATATATTAACATATAAGTATATACATACATAAATATTAAAAAAAATCCTTCCAATAATTCTTCTTCATTGTATTTTTAAAGAAAACAAAATTTTTGCAAATTTTTGTGTTAAATAAACAAAGAATTTCAATAAAAATAAATAAAAAAAGTACATAAACAAACCAACACAAGAATAAATCAAAAGAAGAATAAAAGTGATTATTTATTCTTTATCAAAATTTAAATTTCGATAAACAAAACTACATTTGTAGTGTAAAAATTTTTTTTCTACAAAATTAATAAATTAATTTTTAACAAAGCAAAAATAAGAAATTTTAAATAATAGTAATTAAACAAACAAAAAAAAAATCATTGCAAATAAAAAGAAGAGAAATAAAAGCAGACCGACAATAAAACACAAATTCACAAAAGCAAGACAGAAAAGAAGACGAAAAGCTGTCAAAAGAAAGAAAAACAAGTGTGGTGAGTTTGTAAAAAAATTGTTGATCAGTCAAAACAAATATAATAAAACGTCAAAAGAAATCAGCAAAACAAAACAAAAGCAAATCCTAGTTACTGAACGTAAACGTGATTCTACGTAAGAAACGTAAAACTTAAATAAAAAATAAAACCGTAAATAAATCGTAAAACCAATAAAACAATAACATAATTCTTGCAAAAAAAACCGACTTCAAAACAGTCAAACTTAAAATCATGTTTCTTTAAGACGGTAATTATACAATGATTATATTATATTCGAGGAAGATTGTAGCGGGATTTTTTAAATGTCATTGCACAAACTGTCAATTCAGATAAAAAAAACTAATTTTTGAATTCAATAATCTAAAACAAATATCAGTCGATTTTCTACCTGGGGAGCAGTACTTCCGGAGTATATAGGGGCACAAGACCCCAGGGTTCTGTGCTTTTTCAGGTCAAACCAATGCCAAACGACTGTCTGTATACAGCGGATAAAAAGTTTGGCTATATACATAAAATTACACTAACTATTGCGACACCCTGTAATTTCCGAGTTCAAATTTTATACTTGTTGTAGCGGTCGTAGCAATACCGGTTCATTGCAAAATTTCAACCGTCTGTCTGTAACGGCTTAAAAGTATGGTTATATACATCAAATTACATAAACTATTGCGACACCCTGTAATTTATAATTTTAAATATTTATACTTATTTTAACACACATAGTAATGGACATTCTGTCTAATTGTTAAGTGTTTGTCAATAACTATTTAAAAGATAGGGTCATATATATCAAATGACGTCACCTATTGGGACACCCTTTAAATTCAAATTTTAATATAATTACTTGTTAAAGAGAACTTTGTCATACAGATTCTTTGTAAAATTTAACGTTGTGTTCATATACATCAAATTACATCAACTATTGGGACACCCTTTAATTTCCAATTTTAAATATTTATACTTGCTGTTATACCAGACATAGTAGTGAACACTCTGTCTATTTTTCAAGTGTTTGTCTATAACGGTTCCAAAGATGACGACATAATGGTCAAATTACATCAATAATTGGGACACCCTTTAATTTATCCAAATTTTATACTTGTTATAATAGCGGACTAAGCAATATAGGTTCTTTGTACATTTCAACTGTCTATCTATAACAGTTGAAAAGTTTGGCCATATATATCACTTTTACATTAACTATTGGGACACCCTTTAATTTCCAAATTCATATTTTACACTTGTTATTTTAGCGGACTTAGCAATACAAGTTCTTTGTAAATTTCAACTGTCTGTCTATCACGGTTCAAAAGTTTGGCTATATATATATATATATCAAAATAAACCAACTAATGGGACACCCTTTAATTTTTAATTTTAAATATTTATACTTATTATAACAGACATAGTAACGAACATTCTGTGCAACTTTCAAGTGTTTGTCTATAACAGTTCAAAAGATAGGACCATAAAGGTGAAATTACGTCACCTATGGGGTCACCCTTTAATTTTTAATTTTATTTTTTAATTACTTTTTGTTATTGGGAGCTATAGTGATACGCACTTTTTTCTAATTTTAAATGGGTGACCTACAAATTTCATAATACACGTAAAAAACATGTATGTTGTATGGGGACACCCTTTAATTTTTAACCTTTTAAACTGTTTTTAAAATGGGACCAATCTGTAGCCATAACCTCTCTAATGGCGCAAAAATTTTTAAAATCGGTTCAGAAATGACCGAGTTCTGAAGGCACAAACATAAAAAAAAAAAATGCAACATTCAGACGAATTGATAACCTCCTTCTTTTTTTGAAGTCGGTTAAAAAGGACAATTAATAGAAGGTAACACGATAAAAATTTTATTTCATAAATTTTTAAATAATTTATTTTCTAAATTGTGGAAGATAAATACAATTTTTACATTTTAAATCTTACTATTTATTTTTCTTTTAAATATTATTATAATTATAAAAATATCTCACTGATTCAAAAAAAAAAAAAAAATAAATTACACACCAACCTTAAAAAGTCTGCACTTTAAAAGGAAATTTTATTATGCAATTTCGACGTAAAAAAACAATCGGGTTTCGTTCGTTTAAATCTTAATTTTATCCTAAATTGCGTTTGGACCTAATCTTACAAACCTCTTGAATTATCAAATAGCAACTTAACCTCTTACTAGTGGGTCACTAATCGTTTTTAAAAAAAGACAACACTCGTCATAAGTATTATTTCTCGTAATAGTGAATTACGTTCACTTTCTCTAAATACTTATTATTCCTTTTCCTTATCTACCGTCCTTTAAATACGAAAAATTAAACCCCACAACTACTTATTTCAACGTAAATTTTAACCTTATTGCATTTGATAAACCAAAGGCAAGATGCAGTCATCCTCTAGAAGTACATCGGAAAACGAACGAAACGAACCATTTAAACACGAAAGATATCTTTTTGACTGCGATCATTTAATCTCATTTTGTGCAAATTTTGGCAAATGTGACATGGAAGATCAAACGGATTCGATGTTACAAACAAAATTAGAAGACCTAGAAAATAGATGGCAGAAGTTATAAAACTCATACGAAGCTCTCATGATCTCCCCAAGCTCAGAAAATAGCAGTGACTACAAAGAAAAAGCTAAAGGTACTTTCAATGCTTCTTCAGAAGAATATTATACATGTAGATCTCACATTTTAGACATTCTTAAAGTCTCAAGAGCATACGAAGCTCAGAATACGTTAGCCCGAGCAGGTTATCTCCCACAAGTTCTACCAGCACAAAATAGAACATCATTTATTAAGCTCCCACCCTGTGACATTGAAACCTTTTCAGGTAGTTACGAAAAATGGCCAGCATTTCGTGATCTCTTTACTACCGCTTGTATTGAAAATAATGAAATCTCGAAAGCACAAAAGCTATTCTACTTAAGAATAAAAACAAGCGGTAGCGCTGGTGCTATTGTTAAAAGATATACACTCTGTGATGAAAACTTTGAACATGCATGGAATGCTCTAAAGCCTCGGTTCGACAACAAGCGTGTCTTAATAGATAACAGGTTAAAAGTTCTCTTTAACATGCCTGCCGCTTCATCGGAGAGTAGTGAATGTATTCAAAGCATTCATTCGACAGTGACAGATTGCTTAACTGCGCTCAAAGCTCTCAACGTAAACGTTGAAGGATGGGACCCAATCGTTATATATTTGGTTTCAACAAAACTACCCCATGATACTCTATCTCTATGGGAGCAATCGTTCAAAACTCAACGAGAAGTTCCAACTTGGGCACAAATGGATGAATTTCTCATAAACCGGTATGAAGTACTTGAAAGAATTTCTTCTATAAAAAACTCAAAAAGCCAATATAATCCCGCAACTTCTCACTCTATAATTCAATCATATTCGTCACAAGATAAAATTTCTTATACCTGTAAACTTTGTCAAGAAGATCATCACTTAAGAACTTGCGATAAATTTCGGAAATATACAGTACAGCAACGGATAAACTATGTTTTCCAAAACAATGTATGCGGTAACTGTCTCTCATCTGGCCACTTAAAAGCAAGTTGTTCTAGTAAGAAAACTTGTTTTATTTGTAAATCTGATCATCATACCCTATTGCATTTGACCAAACCTAAAACTTTTGCAAATAATAACCCAAAAAGTTTTAAAGATTCACCGAAAAGTCCTGGAAATGAAGACAGTCTGGAAAAACCATCATCTTCCCGATATTCTCAAATTCAGGCAAATTTCTCTACGAACAATGACTGCATTCTACTTAGAACAGCGTTAGTGCAAATTGAGCACAAAGGAGAATTGTTCACAGTAAGAGCTCTAATAGACCCAGGTTCTCAAAGAACGTTCTTATCCGAGAGAGTTAGATCTCTTCTGGAATTACCCTACCAAAAAGCCCACATCGAAATCGTTGGTATAGGGGGCCAAACTCAATCTGCGAATAAGGAATGCAATATTACTCTCTATGCTAAGCGTTGCAATTTAAAATTCACTATTAGCACTATTATACTTCCAAAGCTCACAAAACAAATACCCGCAATCTCGTTTGAACCCCCTGATTTTACTCAACTCTCTAGTCTCGATCTTGCCGATCCGCATTTCTATCAATCATCACAAATAGATCTTATTCTCGGCAATGACTCGGAACATTATATAAATATTGAAGGCGTTAAGAAAAATGTATGTGGCTTAGCATCGGCATATAATACAATATTTGGTTGGGTATTAAGCGGTCCAACACAAACAAATATCGTTAACACGTTCACTACCACAGTAAAAACCTCTGAAACCGCCGAACTAAACTATTCGTTACGAAAATTTTGGGAACAAGAAAAAACTCCGTTACAACCTGTTCTGTCAAAAGAAGACCAATACTGTGAGTACTTTTACAAAAAAACTACAATAAGGGACGCAAGTGGAAGATACATGGTGAGACTTCCCGTAAAAAATGAATTCCCAGAATCCATGTATCTCGGTTCGTCTCGCATATTAGCTCTTGTTCAATATACTCGAATAAACCAGTCTCTTGCCAAAACTCCCGAACTCCAAAAAGAATATAATAATGTTCTTGAAGAGTATTTAACTCTCAATCAAATGCAACCATCTTCTTCTAGTGAAATTGTTGCTGATGGTAAATATTTCTCATTTTATTTACCTCACCACGCAGTCGTTCGCCCAGAACACAAAACAACAAAAGTGAGGGTAGTATTCAATGCCTCTCGAAAAACTAAATCGGGCTTTTCTCTTAACGACATTTTATATACGGGTCCAACACTACAAGCTGATTTGAATACCATCATCCTCAATTGGAGAATCTATCAATATGTCTTTAGTGGCGACAGACAGATTCACTAATCGTTATTGGATGGTTATCCAAACCTCCATGCACTTGGGAAACTTACGTAGCTAATCGAACAGCTGAAATTCATAATTTGCTACCCGATGCAAGTTGGCGCCATGTTCGAACTCACGACAATCCGGCAGACCTCGGAACTCGTGGCTGTAAACAGCATGAACTCGCCACGAACACATCATGGTGGCACGGACCGCCATGGCTAATTAAGCCACAGTCTGAGTGGCCAAAAGTTACTCTTATAAACACTCCTGATAGCAACAAAAAAGTACAATGTCTGCAAACCTCTAGTCAGTCAATAGATATATTAGACAGATTTTCATCCTACAGTAAAGCTTTAAGAATTATATCCTATGTATTCAGATTTTATTACCATAGTCGCGTTAAACTAAGGTCAAAATATTCTCAACCTCAAATTGAACTTACTCAAAAGGAACTCAATCATGTAAGAAATCGATTAATATCACTAGCTCAAAATTCTCACTATGCTGAAGAAATTAAAGATATTTCGAAATCCCGTCAAGTGTCGCACAAGAGCACTATTAAAACACTAAACCCAATTTTGGACTCAAATAATCTTCTAAGAGTCAATGGTCGCCTCACTAATGCATCTCTTACATACAATGAACGCTACCCCATAATTTTGCCAGGAAGCTCAAGATTTAGCCAACTCTTTTTAGAATATTTGCACGTAATACTAGTTCACGCAGAAACTAGTCAAATGATCCGAATTATTCAAACAGAATTCTATATATCCCGATTAAAATCTCGAGTAAAAAAAGTAATACGATATTGTAAAACATGTATTATATATAAACAAAAGCCATGTTCTCAAATCATGTCCCCTTTGCCACCAGATAGATGCACTCTGTCCATTCCATTTCAAACAACCGGTATTGATTTTGCTGGCCCATTCGATATTAAAAGTTCATCTCTAAAAAATGCCGCTTCAATAAAAGGCTACGTAAGTGTTTTCGTATGCGTCAGCACAAAGGCCTTACACCTCGAAGTATGTTCCGATTTGTCCACAAAAGCATTTCGAGCAGCATTCAGTCGTTTCGTTGGGAGGCGGGGACTCCCTTTCAGGATATATTCTGATAATGGTCGAAACTTTGTAGGAGCCAGTCGACAATTAAATAGAGAGTTTGACGCTTTTATTAAATCCGCCTCAACAGACATTACTCAAAAATATATTACTCATGGGTTCGAATGGATATTTATCCCACCTCATGCCCCTCACATGGGAGGATTGTGGGAGGCAGCCGTTAAAAGTTTTAAATTCCATTTAAAAAGGGCTACAGGATCATATAAACTTAACTTTGAAGAATTCTCAACGATTTTAGCGCAAATTGAAGGAGTTCTTAACTCTCGCCCAATTTCAGCTACGTCGGAGGATCCCTCTGACTTATCAGCTCTAACACCCGGCCATTTTCTAAGAGGTGCTCCAATTATGAGTTTTCCAGAAGAGGGCATTCAAAACATAGGTCTCTTAAACCGTTGGGAAAAGATAAGAGCGATTCACCAGCAGATAGCCACACGATGGAAGGAAGATTACTTAAAATCCCTACACAAACGCTACAAGTGGAAAAATATCTCAAGAGATCTAAAAACTGGCGATTTGGTAGTCGTCATGGATGACTTATTTCCTCCCTCCGAATGGCGCCTAGGAAGAATTAATACCACGTTTACTGGCAGTGATGAGCATGTACGAATAGCGAACGTTAGAACTTCCACAGGTCTCATCAAAAGACCAAACGTAAAACTCTGCTATTTACCACTAATCAATGAAAATTCATCTTAGGCTCATAAGTTCATTTTAATTTGTTCATTACTTCTCTTAAGGAATAATTTAGCTGTGTATTAAAAATCCCAATTTTTACTAATTTCATTTCTTTCTCGTTCTTTCTTTTCTTTATTGAATTCACTTATAGCTCGAAACACTCTAAAAACAAACGTCATCTGAGCAAACGTGATCCTGATCTATACCAGTGTTTGTTGTGCAACCGGTTCCATTCAATCCGGTTTTGCAGACGTTTCTTAAACATGAACGTACGAGCAAGAAATCATGTTGTTAGTAAGCATAACTATTGTGTAAACTGCTTGGCAAAAAGTCACGATTTGCGAGCATGCCCGTCGATGGATACGTGCAGGCGATGCGGTAGCTACACTACTGCATCCTGGTATTCGTAGCCGATTGAACAAAAAGAGGCCTAGGCGCAGCAGCTTTACACACTCAACGAGTAACAGTCGTCGCACTACATCATCTTCACATAAAACCAAACGACACCAGACACCACGATCTAATGACGATTCTTCATCCAGCCAATCAGTTCCGGACCAGCGTATAATTTCCGAAGCCATAAAATCCTTGGCACAACTTTTGTGCACACAACAAAATCGGAAAACCTAAATTTTCATACTTGGTGGCCGGACTGTATAAAATCGAATGATTTTATACCAAAAATTATAATAAATAATTTTTGTTAAGCATTTTTATTAATTTGAATGTAACTGAAATTGAATTAAACCAATGTAAAGCAGTTGTAACGAATCACTATTGTGAATTATGTGAATTCGAAGATACAAATCTTATCAGCATGTACTAAAAAACTAATTGCTACAAATCATAAAAATAAAGAAATAAATTTAATATCGTTTTTACCGTCAGCCAAAGCAAAAGTATTTGGCTATTCTTTTTACATAAAGAAAAATACTTTAAACTAAATATATTTAAATCTAATGAATAAATATTATTGTTAATAAACTTAAATCTACATTTGCTACACACATCTACATTCATTACACACAGTCATACAAAGGGTAAGCTCATACTCATGCATACACTCATATCCACATTCATACCAATCTAACTCTTTCTTAAATTTATCCAAATCTAACTCCCTATTGTAATGCCTTGAGTACTCGAGATATTACAAAATGTAAGAAACTTTGATGTAATCTCATCTACAGTCCACTCAACTAACAATCAAACATCCCAAGTTTCTTCAGTAATCATTAAAATTTTTCGTTAAGTTCTTCTTAATTCCGTTTTGTTAATTATTTTACATTTTACATATAAGATAATAAATAAGACAGAGCGCGCTCAGTTGATTAAGAACCATCAAATAAAGTGTTTTAATTTTTAATAAAAAGAGATTGGCACGACATGGCGACCGTGATCATGAAGACATTTGAAAAGTTATTTGAAGGTCAAAGTAAAGTGAAAATTGTGGAATTAAAAAACTCAATTAACTAAAAATAATTGTTTAACTAAATGCAAAAAAAAAAAGAAACTTGAAAATAATTGTTGATACATATTTAAATGTGAAAAAGTGTAAAGGGTTGTTTAAATTACCAATGTTTTTAAATAAAATATTTGAACAGAAAAAGAAAAGCTAATTGTGTTTTATTACAATCTACAAAAACTTCTTAAAAAGTGGATGTTGAAGATATACCTATGTTTAGAAAAAATTGCAAACATCATATCGAAAAATTAAGCTAAATATGAAAAAAGTCACTTAAAATAATAAATAACTTGGTAAAATTATAAAGGAAAGCCCTACAATAAAAAAATGTATCACCTTATAAATACACTTAATACAAAAACCTAAAAATTTTTTTTTAAATATAAGAAACCGTTAAAACTGAAAATACATATATATACATACATATAATTTAAAGAACACAGTAAAACGTTTTTATCAAGAAAAAAAATTATTTGGCAACACACAACAATAAAATTAATGCAGTAAAAACTATCAACATGCATAAAAGCACAGTGAAACAAAAATCTAAAAATTTAAACTAAAATGAAATCTGTATAAAGAATTTAAAAACAGTTAACAACAACAGCAATTGAAACTAAAAAAAAAAAAATTAAATCTGTATAAAGAATTTGAACAGTTAACAACAAAAACAATAGCAATCATAAAACCAGTTCAACGAAAATTGATGAAACAAAATAAATAGCAAAGAAAAAGAATAATACAAAAAAAAAACAACAACACAATAGAGAGATCCAGAATATTTACTTCAAAAGAAATAATCACAAATTTGTTTAAAGCCCCTTTCAAACCCGATTCTCCGATAACATAATTATGCAGTCGTTAATGAAGTTATCGAAATTTCGATGTAATCATATTAATCGAGTTGTGTTTACCGTGTCACCAAGGTACAAAATTTGGACATAATCGATGAGTGCGTTAACCGAGTTGCAGTGTTTTTAATTATTATTAACTACCTATAATAATTATTTTTGTGATTATTCTAAGTTATTTATAAATTTATTTTTTAAATATTTTACATAAATCTATTAAAAAATTCAATTATTTAAGTACTTAACTATAAAATTCTATAAATTAATAGTTTTACTTTTCTTACAGTATTTTATAACTATGTATATAATTTAAAAAAAAAAACATAAATACATTTACATATATATATATATATATATATATATATATATATATATATATATATATATATAAACAAAAAAAAACGTTTTTTCTAATATCAAAAGCATTTTAGTTTGGTATATAAACAAATAAAGAAAGCCATAAGCCTCTGGGTCATTTCAAAATTATAAACAAAAAAGAGAGTTTTACATAAATCAATAATATATTCAAGAGAAATTTTAAGAGAGTTACATCACAATGAAATTGATATGAAAACATTTTGCTTCTCTTTAAATAAAATCAATGCGAAAAGATACCAAAATAAAATGCAAATAACAAAGAGTAAGTAAAAAGTAATGCTTTTTTTATTTTCTATTGATCTTAAAGCTCTTACATATTATCATTTCAAGTTCTTTTACTAAACAAAAAGAGAACTGGAAAATAAATAAACAAAAGAAATGAAATTGAAAGAATGTGATTTTATTTTGAAGTTTTTGTTTACTACTAACAAATCAATGACAAAAGTCTTTTGATTATAATATTTTTAAAGAAATCATAAATCAATTTTATAATGTAAAGAAAAGAGTTTTGCAAAAAAGACCTTTATCAACAAATTCGGATAAAATCAATGAATACATAACACTTTTAATTAAAAATTACAATGCAATTTTACTGCCTGGCCCACGATGTCGTCTGCTATCGTTCGCATAGATTTTCAACGACAAACAGCTGATTTGCGCCCCACTTAAAGTTTTCAACACGACAAGTCGATCGACAATACATGCGAACAAAAACGTAATCATTTTCATACAATTTTGCGCCCCAATATGAAATGTTTATTGTTAATTACATAGTTTATTGTTAATTTAAAAAATTGTATAATGGAAAGTAAATGGTAAATATATAATTTGCAATAATATTATACAATTTAAACCAACAAAAATTATTTGTTTAGCATAAAGAAATCAAGTTTGAAGCAGCTGCAGGTTCTGGTAGAATATATGGAGGCAAATCCAGACTTCGCTAGAGGATCTGCTGCTTATGGAAGCAGCAAACTCTCAATGGAAGAGCAGTGGGTAAAGCTCACCAAGAAACTAAATTCGCATGGCCCACCAATGCGTAGCGTTGTTGAGTGGAAAAAGGTGAGGAACTGTGTAAATTAGCTGCGCCCAATTGTTCGTAGAACACAGCCAAAAATATCTACAACAATATTTAAAAAAATATATAAATTTTTTAATTTTTTATAAAATAAAATTTTGCTGGTGCTAAAATTTTGGCAGCTTAGTGCTTCGTTGAGTGCAGTTTTACAGAACTTTTGTATTATATTGTATTATATTATATTTTGTATTATATATGAAATGTAGGACTATATCTGTTTGAACAACACCATTAATATTTGTGTTATTTCAGACTTGGACTGATTTAAAATCGCGAACGAAGAAAAAAATTGCCGAAAATAAGAAAAGTTTGAATGAAACTGGTGGTAGTGCCTATCGTATGAACTCGCTTTCGGAATTGGAACAAATTGTGGATCGGACTTTGTTTTTATCCAAAGCTGCAGCACCAAGCGGCAAGGTATTTGGTTTGGGTATAACAAGTCCGAAAAAATCAGATTCCATCCAAAGTTGCTTCACACTGTTAGTGGACACACCACCCAGGAGTAGCAAATCAGTAGCCGTTGTCTCACCTTCTAGTCAACAGCAGCTTATTCAGCAATCAGCTGTCCTTTCCCCTCCTTTGAAGCATAAGCCACAACAAAAGCGACAACATGAAGGTGAAGAAACTGATTTGCCCAGCTGCTCCTCCGCAAAAAAAAATAGTAGCTCAAGAGCAAATCGGCCTCATTCGCCGACAATTAAGGGTTGGAGAACAGTCAGTTGCTGTAGCAAAACAACATTCGGATGCTGCAGTTATGCTGGCTGAAGCCACAAAAGTTCTTGCGGATTCGGCCAAAACAATAGCCGATGCTGTAGAAATTCAAGCTGCAACTGCTAAAACAAACGCCGAAATCCAAGCCAAGATTTTATCGTCCCTGAACACAATCACCATTTTGCTGGCGGACAAAAATAAAGAAAATTTGTAAACAATGCATTAAATTATCAATTTAAATAGCATTATGGGACAAATTAAGAAATATGCACAGGCTTGACAATAGGTTAAATTCTTCTATCAAATGATAGTGAAACCTTATACTCGGTTTGATAAGCTTAGTGGCTTTATATATTTATAAAAAAATGGCCACTAAGCTTGTCAAACCGAGTATAACGTTTTACTATCCTTTGATAGAAGAATTTAACCTATTGTCAAGCCTGTGCATATTTCTTAATTTGTCCCATAATGCTATTTAAATTGTAAATTTAATGCATTGATTACAAATTTTCTTTATTTTTATTATACTTTTTTAATAGAGTCGAACCTATATCCTCAAATTTATGTATTTTTATCACTATTCCACTGTGCAATGAATTAGTTTTGTTTTTCACTAGCTTATTTTTATAAATATGCAAAAGAATAAAAGCATTTTTTTTTTACTTTTTTTTTAAATAATTTTTAATAAATAAAATTGAATTTGTTACTTGTTTGGTTACAAGAAAAACAGCTTTTTTATTTTAATAAATATTGACAGGATTAGATACTTTTAAAAATTCCATTTATAAATTTATCGCAACGTTTCTTCTAATTGCTGCCGCAGTAGCCTCTTCTTCTTCGCCCACATCATCAGTTGCGACACTCTCGGGTCCTACTTCCACTTCATCTTCTGTTTCTTGTGCGCATCTGTATTTTATGCACATATTGTGGACTGCACAACACGCATTTATTATTCTTGAACTTTGCTCTGGGGAATAGTGAAGCCCTCTTGAGCCGAGGATGCAGCGAAATCTATTTTTGAGCACTCCGAAGCATCGTTCAACTACATTGCGTGTACTGATGTGTTTTGTGTTAAAACGTCTTTTGTAAATATCTTTTGGACACCTGAACGGCGTCAATAAATAAGGTTTCAGCTTATAACCACCATCCCCTTTAATAAAGAAAATTAATTTTTTAGTTTTTTTTAATGCATACTTTTATCTTTATATAACAATACACATTACCTAGTATCCAAGCATTACGTCTGCCACCTTCAAAGTTTTCTTGCAGCTTTTGGTTGGCCAGACTATGTTCCCATATGAACGCATCATGATGGTCATTTTGTAGTCTCAAATCTAAAATAAAATTCATCATAAATATTTAAAATAGCAGTGCTATAATTATACTTACCATCATTGCATTTATACTACAGTATCCCTTTCTGTTATAATATAACCGTTTAACTTCATCACCCGGAGACTTTATACGTATATGCGTCCCATCAACACATCCTATTACGCCCGGAAATCCTGTGCGGTCAAAGAATTGTTTAATTATTATTGATTCTTCTTCTGGCCGAGGCATTTTTATCCATTGCTGGCAAATCCAATCCTCGAAGAGCTGTAAGCATTCTGTGATGATCCTGTGCACTGTTGATTTACCTGTTGAGGAAATGTTTTCGTTTCCAATTGTTCGTTGGTAGCTCCCGGTGGCCAAGAAGCGCAAAAAAGTCGCTATCTTAATATCCGGCCGAATTTGGCTGCTGCGAAATGCTGGTGGCCATTTCTTCTTTAACATTTCCAAAAGCAGGTTAAAAATGTCCTTCGATTTTCGTGGAAAACCTCGACGTAACAATTATTTTAGACCAAATAATTACTTCAACAATAGAGACCAATTTCAGAACAACTACAATGGAAACGTAAGAAACCAAACTAACGATAATTTTAATAGTAACCAGTTTCAAGGCAACTATCGAGGAAATACCGGAAATAATTCTATGCGCAATAACAATTCAAGTGCTTCTGTTAGGTGTTTAAACTCAGAAGCCCCTCAACAATCCATGTTGGGGAAGAAGAGAATTAACGCAAAGCAAACATATTTCTCAACTAGATACTTCAACCACACAAAATATTCAAAAATCAGTCTATAGCCTAAATCTTAACTATGCTGACTTTGTAAAGATAAACTGTACCGATACAAATCAATATAGCACGATCCTTGTAGATACACAAGCAGACATTTCTTTAATAAAAATTTCAAGTTTAAAGCCAAACATAATTTTAAATCAAAATGAAATAAGTATCACTGGCATTACGACCAATTCAATATTCACCTTACAAATTTAATTTTTTCGAATTATTTAATTCAACAAGTTTTTCATGTTGTTAATGATGATTTTAATATCGCAGCCAATGGTATTCTAGGCAAAGACTTTCTTAAAGAAAACCGGTGTCAAATCAATTACGAAAATCTAACTTTAACAATTTCTCTACGAAATGGAAATAAAAATTTTACTAATAATACCATAATACCACCAAGGTGTGAGGTATTTAGAATTTTTAATCTTCGAGACGTCAAAGAACCAATGTTTGTTGATTCACAAGAAATATTGGATGGAGTCTTTATAGGAAAGGGAATTATAGATTCTGAAAATCTAATTTTACGACTTATTAATACTACTGATAATTTCCAATGTATAAAAAATGACAATGTCAAGATGGAAAAATTGCAAAATTTCTACATATACTCAATAAATGATACTGAGATCAATAACCAACGTGTCGACAAATTGAAAAATATACTTAAAAATCAAATGCCAAAAGATATACACAATGATCTTATTCCATTATGTGAATCCTATGCTGACATTTTTGCTTTAAAGGAAGATAAAATGACAGTAAACAATTTTTACGAACAAAAATTTAGGTTAGTCGATTCATCTCCAGTTTTTATAAAAAAATACCGGCTCGCACATTCTCAAAAAGAAGAAATTGATAGACAAGTTCAAAATTTGTTAGATAATAGTTTGATCGAACCAAGTAATTCTAATTTCAACAGCCCGTTAATTCTAGTACCTAAAAAGAGCACAGAAAACTAAAAAGCATACAGAATGTGTGTAGATTATCGCGCGGTGAACAAAAACCTCATTGCGGATAAGTTTCCCTTACCCCCCATTGACCCTCATAAATGCAATTTCTTCCGATCCGAAGTGCACTGCAAATGGTCTCTTACCGGACAATACAAAAATAAGCGCTATTCAAATTTATACAGTACCGTCTGATAAGGATGCAGTTCGACGCTTTGTAGCATTTGCCAACTACTATCGACGCTTCATCCCAAATTTTGCCATTTTAGCTGCACCTTTAAATTATATGACTAGGAAAAACGCCATTTTTGATTGGACAGAACAATGTCAAAATGCATTTAATAAATTGAAATCTTCTTTATTATCGCCTAATATTTTACAATAGCCTGACTTTACCAAACCATTTTTAATAACTGTAGATGCATCCAAGTTAGGATGTGGGGCTATATTGAGTCAAAACTTTAACGGTAATGATTTACCAAATTAAAATCAAAACAAAATCATTTAACATGTCGGAACAGAAAAAGCCAATTATTGAGTTAGAACTTTTTGCCATCACACAGTTTCGCCCTTATGTATATGGAACTAAATTTATTGTACGATCAGATCACCGGCCATTACTTTACCTCTTCAATATTAAAGATCCATCCTCTAAGCTGACTCGTATAAGGCTTGAACTTTCAGAATATAACTTCACCATCGAATACATTAAAGGAAAGTCGAACGTAGGAGCGGACGCACTGTCCAGAATTTCAATAAATGAGTTAAAAGATAAAAATAGTCAGGTATTAGCAGTGACACGTGCGATGTCAAAAAACAAGCAAAATGATAAAGTTGACTTAACCCCATTTTCCAAAAATAATAATATTGAATTAAAAATCTATGATAAATTTTCCCACGAATTTAGTAAGGACATAGCAAAAATCAGAACCCAAATTATTGATGAAAATAATATTAAAAATTTACGCGTAAACATTTATAAAAAATTTAGAAAAGTTGTATCTGTAGATTTCGAACTTGTTAACGAAACAATTAGTTTAGACTATATGCTTTCGAGGTTAGAAACTGAAGCCAACAATGAGAGAATACACAGAACAGAATGGCCTAAAAATTATATATGTATGTTTTTAAAATTTGTTCAATACAAAAATTAAAAGATCATGGTACAAAAATATTGAAAACTCTTGAAATTATTCTTACTGAACCAATTCAAACTGTAACAGAAGAAAATGAAAAACAAAAATTAATGGAAATTTATCATAACGACCCTATTCTAGGAGGACGTTGTGGTCAGAAAAAATTGTATGCTAAGATTAGGACGAAATACTTTTGGAAGCAAATGACTAAAGACGTAGCGAAATTTGTTAGAAATTGTGAAAAGTGTAATCTTAATAAAGTCAAAGCAGGAAACATAGAAAAACTTGTAATAACACCAACACCTACTAAAGCTTTCGACATCGTTGTTTTAGATACTATAGGCCCCTTACCGCAATCTAATTTTGGAAACAAGTACGCATTAACGTTAATGTGCGACCTTTCTAAGTATTTGGTAACTATAGCCATTCCGGACAAATATGCCCAAACTGTTGCTCGCGCAATATTCGAAAATTTTATTCTTATTTATGGAAAAATGAAAATTATTAAATCAGACTTAGGATCTGAGTTTAAAAATGAAATTATGAACGAACATTGCAAATCTTTAAAAATCGATATACATTTTTCTACTAGTTACCACCACCAAACGTTAGGAACAGTTGAACGGAACCACAGAGTTTTCAACGAATATATTCGGACATACATCAGCGAAAACATATCTGATTGGGATACGTACCTAAAGTATTTTACTTTTTATCATAATACTACGTCAAACACCGTTTTCGATAACAAATTTACGCCTTTCGAATTAGTTTTTGGAAGAAATACAACTTTGTTAAATGATACAAATACTGATTTAGAACCTATAAACAATATCGATAATTATAGCAAAGAAATAAAACACAGAATCGAATATGTTAGCAAAAGCTCTAGTCGAAAAGCACAAAACTAAACACAAATTTTTTTACGATAAACATGCTAAACCAATAACATTGCAAATTAACGATAATGTTCTATTACAAAAAGAACCTTACGATAAATTTAAGAGCATTTACGATGGACCGTATATTGTTAAAAACATAGACGGCGTTAATGTAACAATTTATAACAAAAAGACAAAAAAAGAAAAAACTGTGCATAAAAACAGAATTAGAAAAACATAAAATGTAATTAGTTTTAACTAAATATCTTTATAACTATTTTTTTAGTAATATTTTTTTTCCACTAATAATTTCAGTAATAACTACTTTCGCTATCTATATTTCGAATCAAATTTATAGAAAACTAACAAAAACATATTTATACTTATGTATTAAAAAAAAATTAAATTCTAAAAAAAAGGAAAATTATATCAACTGAAATTTAATTTAAATCTTTGTAAAATTAATTGATAAATTCGTTTTATACCTAATCTTAATTTTTACGAATAATATTTCCTTTTTAATACTTGTAAAAATAAAAAAAAAATAAAAAGGAAGGGAAGGGAAGGAATCCCAATAAAAATATGAAATTTTATGAAACTGATAAAACATTAACACTTTATTTGAATTTAAAGCCTATAAAAAAACAAAAAAAAAATCATGAAATAACCAAGATTGATCACCTTGTTTATTTCATAATTTCTTAACGATAAGTAAATTCTATATTTTAACTTTGTAACTAATAAAAAAAATAATAATAATAATTTATACTTTTTTGTAATAAAAGGGAGGTATAGTGCTATCCCTGTAAACTAAGGGAGCACCCTAAAAAGTAATCATTAAAATCTTTCGTTAATTTCTTCTTAATTCCTTTTTGTTAATTATTTTACATTTTACATATAAGATAATAAATAAGACAGAGCGCGCTCAGTTGATTAAGAACCATCAAATAAAGTGTTTTAATTTTTAATAAAAAGAGATTGGCACGACATCACATTTAATTGGTTCTTTATTCAATAGTGATGAAAATACGCAGCGGGAAACGGTAGTCAATAAGAAGCAGGTATGTAATACAAAGAATGTATAATAATCTTCTAATTTCCAATTCATGTATATTACTCTTAACACAGAGCAGATCCTAGAAAAGTAATGAATTCCTTTAACGTATTCTGCGTATTCCAAATGTATTCTAAAGCAAAAAATATAAATTTATATAATTCATAGGTATATACACATTTTTATGTATTTTACTTATTATTCAAACTAAGAGAAAAAACATTTTAAATTATTAAAAACCTTTTTTTGATTTCATATTTACAATGCAATGTCTTCAATATGTTTGAACTAACAATAATTACTGAAATCTTAATTCTAAAATGTTGTATTTGAGGTATTTGACGTCTGAAAGCTGGGGTATTATTTGATTATTTATGCGAATAGGGAGTCCTACGCAGTGTGAAAGTTATATGAGTGCATTTTTGTTCATTCACCTTAATTCTCCATTTCTTAAACAATTTTTCCAATTTGAGTACGTGATCTTGCTGATGCTACATGCGCGCTTTCATGAATACTTAAAAGAGTTGTGTCATCAGCAAATGTTGATGTGTGCACTTGATTGCTAGTTGGCATATCGGATGTGTACAGCAAGTATAAAATGGGTCCCAAAATACTACCCTGAGGAACTCCGGCTTTAATGAGCTCAGGCGAACTTAAGAAATCTCCTTCTTTTAGTATGATCTTTCGATCAGTTAAATAATTTTTTATGAGCTTATAGAAGTTTTTGGGTAAATTCAGCTTTAACTTGTATATAAGACCTTCGTGCCATACCTTGTCAAATGCTTGAGAAACGTCGGTAAAAAGTTCAGAACAGTATTTTTTTTCTTCAAAGGTCTTTTTAATTGCATTTACTAATCTGTGTGTTTGTTGGATCGTACTATGTTGTTTTCGGAAGCCAAATTGATGGTTCGGAATACATTCTTTGGCGCTCAGAATTGGGTTCAACTTAATTATTAATATTTTTTCAAACAGCTTTGATATATTTGATAATAAGCTTATAGGTCTTTATAATTCAACCTTGGTATGGTCTTTTCCTGGCTTAGGTATCATAGTAATCAAAGAAATCTTCCACCTTGTAGGAAAGTACTCAAGACGTAAAATGGCATTAAAAACATTGATAAAATCAGTAACATCTTGTTACTGATTATCAATGCCTGTAGCTTTCTTAGAGTTTAAATCAGTTATTGCCTTATCAATATCTCGAGCTCAAACTTTAGGGTAACTGCCGAACTAACATCGTGAGGTGGCAGTTCATCTATATCAGTCGAAACAATTGGAGTAAACACGGTTTTTAAATGATCAACAAACACATTACCTTTTTCGGTATCATTTCTTGCCCAGCCTCCACAAGAAGTTCGTAATGGAGGCTTACGTAGGACTGGGTTTTGAAGGTTTCTACATGCACGCCATAATGAATAATCTGATTGTGGAGTTGGGCCCAGATCCTCTATGTAATTTTTCAGAGATGCTACTCTTCGAAATTCTAGTATGTCTCTTAGCCGCTTCGTGCAATCTTTAAGTCTAGTTTTAAGTTGAGGAGATCTATATGTTTGCCACTCCCTATGAATTTTTATTTTTTCAGTCAAGATCCGCGAGACATCTGCAGAATAAATGTGATTGCATCTGTCTATTTGCCGGGTTACAGTTGCATGTTGGGCAGCTAATTTGATGTTTTGATCAAAATCAATAAGACACTGCTCTACGTCTTCTGGTGTTCTTAGCGGGATGTTTCCCGAACAATGCGTACTGAGATATTTTCTATATTTCAACGAATTTATGCTTGTGCTGGTTGTTGGTGATACGATATTTTGTTGATTCCATATATAGACAATAGTGGGCGTATGATCTGAGGATAATTCTAGTGATGCTTCAGCTTTAATAGTTTCTCTTGAAATACCCTTTAACACACACCAAAAGCAATAACATCCGGTATTTTTTGTCGATCAGTAGGCCAATAGGTGGGTTGTCTACTCGAGATCAAATTGAGACGCATTTTTGAAACAGTGTCAAACAAAACACGACCTTTTGGAGTTATTAAACGCGATCCCCAAAATGTATGTTTAGCGTTGTAGTCGCCTGATGCTATGAAACAGGGACCTAGTGATTTGAAGAAGTCGCTATACTGACCCTCTGATACTTGAAATCTAGGAGGTGAATAAATTGAAGAAATAACTAAGTTTTGATGAAATTCTTCAAGGCAGATTTGCTTGAAGATAATCCTCACAAAAATCACACAGTAAATAATGTTTGAGTTTGGCCTCTATAATTATTGCCGATCCACCACATGCTCGTCCGCGAGGTTCCTTGGTATCATATAATATATAGCCATTGATTTTAAAAAAGCTATTTGTTGTTAAGTGGGTCTTTGAAATCAGCATGATATCATTTGTTGATTATTAAGGGAGTACTGGAGTTCATTTTTATGTTGGCGTATGCCGATTGCGTTCCAGAAACTTATTTTTAAACAGTTCATGGTTTGGTAAGTACTGCCTGCAATATCATAGATTGCATTTTTAGCATCATGTTACCCATAGAGCTCATAAAGCCATTTAGCGACTGGACTAGAGTCTCAATGGTTCCTTCCAGACGGCTATAGTTGCCAGACGGTGTTTATTCTTTAGGTTCTGGGCGCAAAATTTGGTTCGGGTTAGTTATTAGTGGTGTTTTATGTAATGGGTTATGATTATGTTTTAGCATGTCAGCATATGAAACATGCTTGGTGGTTGGTTGAGCTAGCTGAGGATAATTATCACTTGTAATGATGTAATATTTCTATGCGACGACTTCCTTGCCATAAAATAAACAGGACAGCCCCTGTAGTTTGCAGTGTGGTTTCCACCGCAATTGCTACGTTTTTTAACATTATTATCATTCCTTGATTTGTCGCATTAAGCGGAACAATGTAGCTCACAACACACGACACAAACCGATGGCAGCTTACAATATGCCCTTGTATGACCAAATTCTTGGTAGTTTATACACTGGACGGGTCCTGTGCGCTTATGTGGTTCGTCTACGCTTATTTTTCAGTGTAACAAATATCTCAGATTATAAATAGGATGCGTTTCATTCTTTTTCAATCTGATATCTCTAGGTTCCAGTTCTACGCGAAATAGTGGTTGGGGGAAGTGATCTCGATTTCTAAGATTATCTACGCTTTTAACCTTAAATCCCGCTTTTTGAAGGCCAGCTTTTATTTCAGCTGGATCAACGTATGAATCTACATCTTTAATTACTACCTGTAGGTCTTTGCTACTCTTCAGCTGATAGGTATAAAAGTTCTTTTTGCAGCTTTCAAACTCGTTTACTGCTTTACGATAACTGCTTTCATCGATAAATTGAATTTTTGTCTCATAAATGTTACCACGCTTGATGGAAATTACATAAAATGAGTTCTCCCCAATTACTGAAATTAACATTTTGATCAAGTCGTTTGAATTTTTTTCTTTTAAATAAATTGTATCATTTTCGGTTCATTTGTTTCGCTATCTAAGATAGCAAAACGATTTTCAGAACTTATTCCGTTAGAATCCTTATCCTTATGTACTTGAAACATAAACTCTTTTCAATACAGTTACGTATCGATCCATTCCCACTTGCGTCTTGGGTTTTTTTTTTCAGAATCCATATTTGTTTTTGTTATACTAATATCAGAAGGCGACTTGTTTTTATTTATTTTACTCTCACCACTTAGCAAAAGTGATGAACAAGAATGAGAACGAAAAACTGTAGCAGCATTTATGCACAAATTGTTTTCAGTTGTTTTGTTTTTATTCGATTGAATATTTGTTTCTACATTTTAGTTTAGTTTTTAGTTTTTTTTTTTCTTTTTTGTTTTAAAATGTATACACACTATAAGTTGGTTATTTTGTTTATTACGAGTTCAAATACACACGCCCGCACTTCTCAACGCTTTAAACAGAACTCAAAATAGAACATTCTGGTGCTTTTATATCACCTATATAAGCGAATCGTGCTGGCGAGTAGTATGGCAGTATTATTAAAAAAGTCAAATAGTTCAGTTGTCGAATTTTAAGAGTGTTTAACGGTTTGCTGTATTTTTGAACAGTGGTGTTAATAAATAAAGTGACTTACAGTAAAAGTAATAACAGTGTGTATTTATTTTGCAATTTTGCAGACAAAAGGTAAAAACGTAACAATTGGTGACAGAAGTGAAATTGTAAAATAACTTAAAAAAAGTAAAAAAATAATAATAATAAACAACAATGAAATTTGAAGAACTTAAAGTGGAGTTTATATAACATTCTAAAATTCTAAGAATTATTGTAAAGCTCTGTAAAAGGTGTTTAAAATATTTTAATAACAATTTAATTCCACAAAGTAAAAATAAAAGATGCATAAGGTAAAAAATTGGCATACATTTACTGTTTTTCTCCACTAATTAAATATTTTTGCGGAAAAAAAAGTAGCCTATATTCGAAACAGGATACTTTACTATATATATATATATATATATATATATATATATATATATATATATATATTTAATTTTATTTGAACTATTTTTAAATGAATAAATTAATTACTTAGGCTTAAGTTCTTAATTATAGCTAGATACGAAGAAGGCTGATGACGGACGTAGCTGTCTAGAAAATACATTCCACTCTGCTGGTGTCTAATTATTTCTTCATCTCTTTATAATTAAGAACTTAAGCCTAAATAATTAATTTATTCATATATAGATTTAGTTATTCTATTTAAATAATTTTATTTTTATTACAAATGTCGTTCGGTTGTAATCGCATTACTTAAAAACGGCTGTATCGATTTGGCCAATTTTTTTAAATTTTAGTAGGTTTTTTCCGGAAAAAATTGACCGCGCCACATTTTAAGTATCTAGAGAACCATATCAGGTAGATCTCTGAAGTTATACACTAGTATCCCCCTTAGTAATACACATAGTTTAGGGCTGGATTGCAAATAAACAATTATAGTCTACCTGGAAATCTGCAATAGATAGAGTATTTAAACTTTGCACAAGTAACCCTTATACTATTGTACAAATTACAACGGCGGCCGTTGTGCCTTTTTTTAAGACAACACTACCTCAGAGTGGGCGTCGTACCTTGTATATAAACTGAATCAGTTTTGTCCTGAGAAGGTTGAAGGTTAGCCATACTTTTTTCCGGGATAAACAGCAGATCAACAGAAAACTTGTGTATTTTTTGCAGACAAAAAATACAAATAAAATAAAATGTACTTAAAAAATAATAAAATTGTTAATAAAAATTGTAGTTTTATTTTTTAATTGCCAAGTACATATCGCTCCTTTATTGCAACGTAGTCGTATATCAAAAAAAATCAAATTTAGCAAAACGCAATTTAATTTTTAAAAGTGTATGTTAATATTTAATACATTTTTCGCTATAATATCGGTTCAGATTGAGATATAAGGCACATTTTTTTTACATATAAAAAATCTACCAAGGAGTTATTTTGCTTAAGTAACTTCAAATTATTGATATTTCGAGATATGACTACGTTGCAATAAAGGAGCGATATGTATCAATATATTTTACTTGATTTATGTACAAAAAACTGTTTTTTTCACATTTATTTACTCGTGGACAAAAGTACGCTGTTAAAAACTTACCGCTGTGAGTAGTGCTGAGGACTGTTTCTTGCACGAAATTTTATATTTAACAGGAATTTAGGTAGACATGTATTACGATTTTCGTATAATTTGTTACGAAAGTGCGTTTTTTGTACTATAACAAAAAATAAAAATCCCTATCTAAAAAGCAACTGTGTAACAAAAACAAAAATCCCTTTCGAAAGGTCAACTCTGTTGTACGAAAACAAGCATCACTTAAGCAAAAAGCGTTAGGAAATTGTTCGAAAGCTATTTTGTAGGTGACAAATTTAAACGTTTCAAGATAAATAAAAGTTTATAATACATAAATTAAACTTAATAAAGATTATTTTAATGTTTTATGTAATTTTAATTTTGAACTTGCACAGCTTTTGAAAAATGGCAGCAATGTAATGTAATGTTTGTTTCACGGATTTTGCAATCATTTGCGGGTCATCCCTCTAATGTACGGCAAAGAAAGAGCTTTTGGTCATTTGTCAAAAGAGTAAAGGATAATGCTAGTTCCTCAATTCCGACTCTTTTGAAAGATGACCAAATATTCACTGACCCGGCTGACAAAGCTAACCTTCTGGCTGGTCAATTTGCAAGAAATTCCTACTTGCCGGAAAGCAAACTACCCGTGCTTGACAGAGTATCAGTAACTATGCCAAAGATATTCTTTCGAGCACGTGCAGTTAAAAAGGTCTTAGCAGATCTTAATATTAACAAGTCTTCTGGGCCGGATGGCATTCCAGCACTGGTCTTGAAACAGTGCTCTTCGACGCTAGCACGTCTATTAGCGACTCTTTTCAGCACCTTGTATCATGCTGGTGAGTTTCCAATGTGCTGGAAGTTTGCTAATGTAACGCCAATCCCCAAAAAAGGAGAGGCTAATAACCCTGAAAATTACCGCCCAATTGCAGTCTGTTCTACTCTTTCTAAGGTAATGGAAAGTATGCTAAATTTTCATCATGTCAAGTATCTGGAGTCCAACAGCTTACTAAGCGAAAGTAAGGTGGTAGCTCTAGATATCTCCATGGCCTTTGATAGAGTGTGGCATGGTGCACTCCTGCCAAAACTTATTGCTTTTGGTGTCCGTGATAGCTTTTCTCGATTTATATCGAGCTTTCTCAGGGATCGCACTATACGACTTGTTATAGATGGGATTTCATCAAACGAGTTTAAGATTAATTCAGGGGTACCGCAAGGCTCTGTTCTTTCTCCTACCCTGTTTCTTATTTTTCTAAATGACCTTCTCTGTCAAACTTCCAACCCTATCTACTCTTTTGCAGATGATAGCAGCATTTGCCATTCGTATTCATTCTGCAGACGGCCGAGCCTTTTAGATATTGGGGCCAAGCGGCAAAACATGAATGATACGCTCAATCACGATCTCGTAACAATATCTAATTGGGGCCGGGCAAATAGAGTCGACTTTAACGCTCGTAAGACTCAATGTTGTATGCTAACGCACCGGCGTTCGGCCGAAAATGATGCTACATCTGTAAATATGGGTGGTAATAGTATTAAGGAATCAGAAGCTCTTGATGTTCTTGGCATGAAAATCCAGTGTAACGTTCGATGGACTAAGCACATTTTTCAAGTCTCAAAAGAAGCTTTCAAGTGTCTCGGTTTTCTTAAACGGTGTAAAACATATTTCACCTCATCTGATCTCCTTACTATTTATACCACTTACATCCGGCCAAAAATAGACAACAACTCTCATGTATGGGCCGGTGCTCTAAAGTCTGTTTTGGAACTACTTGACCGCGTGCAGGAGAGGGCGAAGAAGCCGATAGGTGACAGTAGGGTATCCAACTCTATTGACTCTCTTGAACATCGACGCAATGTGGGTTGTGTTTCGCTGTTTTATCGCTACTACAATGGAATGTGCTCTGATGAGATTTGGGAACTAGTTCCCGATATCCGCACGTTTTCGCGCACAACACGCTTTTCATTAAGAGCTCATCCTTTTGTGGTCGATTGGCCAGTGATCCGCACAATGCATTACAGAGAAAATTCATTTTTTAGCGGTACAGTTCGCTTGTGGAATCATCTTCCTACAGAGGTCTTTTCTGTCAACTACAATGTTGGAAAATTCAAATCGAATTTCCACAAACATTACTCCCTCTATCCTCCTTCCCATAACCTAATTTCCTAGTTCTGGCACAATGCTTTGCATGAGTAGGGGTCATCCCCTGAGTGCTGGTCCGAAATAAAAAAAAAGTATCTCTTCTTTTTAGTCGAATGTAACCAGGTTCATTCAGCATGTTACTCGCCAAAGTGTTTGGATGAGATTCAAGCCTCTTTAGATATGTGACTGCATGTTTCGCTATTTCTGCTTTAACTTATGGAATGTTTAGGTCTTTGTGGATGTTCTAATTTTTTATATACCTGGGGGCAGATGTAATCATACGTAGAATCTTATTTTGGCGCCTTAGAATTTTTTCTAAATTGCTAGCTGAGGCAGTGCCCCATAATTGAATCACATAACAGCAAATTGGTTTGACTATCGACTTGTACAGTAGAAGTTTACAATCTAAGCTCAGGATGGAGTTTCTGCCAATAAGCCAATTTAGTTATACTGCTTTAATTTTGATTTAACTTGAAATCTATGTGACTTTTCCAAGTCACATATAATTCCAGGTATTTAACATCTGAAAGCTGCGGTATCATTTGGTTATTTATGCAAATAGGAGGGCATGAGTCTCTACGCAGTGCGAAAGTTATGTGAGTACATTTTTTTTCATTCACCTTTATTCTCCATTTTTCTAATTTGAGTATAAGGAATACTTAAAAAATCTGTGTCATCTGCAAAAGTTGATATGTGGACTAGGGTGCTAATTGGCATATCTGATGTGTACAGTAAATATAAAATTGGTCCCAAAATACTACCTTGGGGAACTCCGGCTTTAATGATCTGTGGCGAGCTTAAAAAATCACCTTCTTTTAGTAAAAACTTGCGATTCGTTAAATAATCTTTTAAGAGCTTATAAACGTTTACGGGCAAGTTTAGCTTTAACTTAAATATTAGGCCTTCGTGCCAAATCTTATCGAATGGTTGAGAAATGACGATAAAAAGCGCAGAACAGTATTGTTTTTTATTGAAAGGTCTTTTTAATTACATTTACTAATCTGTGTGTTTGTTGGATTGTACTATGGTGTTTTCTGAAGCCGTGTCAATCATTATATTTACATAATGTGTTTAAAGTGCAAAACTAAATAATTAAATAAATAATTATTTATGAAATAATTCATATTTTTTTTAATATCACAATATATATACAAATTAAATATTAAATTCGTTGTAGTGCATATTTATGAAGACCTTCACTCCTTGTAATAAAACACTTTTTGGATATCAAACCTAACACTACATATCTACTAGCCTACTAGCCTACTGGAGCACCTAAAAGCCATAAAATCAGTTCATGTTATTTATGCTGAATATTTTTTCTGCGTATTGAAGAAATGGAAATTTTAAATGAAAATAATTTTCCAACTAAAATAAACAAATCAACACATTTTTAAAAATCATCTACAAGTTCTCAACAATAAATTATATTATTAATCAATTTGTTATGGTTGTCTTTTCTCATTAGATACAACATTTTAAATACAGAAGTTCAAAATTTATACATATGTATATGTATGTAACATAATGCAAAAATTGTTCAAAATTGTAATGAGCAATTAAAACTAGTTTGATTACTTTTAATTAATTGATTGTAAAACTAAAAATATTTTTTTAGATTTTGAAGACATTATTTAGGAATATAATGCACTTGCTCCTCTATAGTCAAGTCAACTCAAAATTTAAAAATATTCAATTAAGGCAAACAACTTTCATATCAAGAAGAGTTATAAAACTGGCGAAAGAATAGAGAAAATTATGTAAAATGTTACAGTGCGTAGATATGACCATCGCTGTACATCGGTTTCTTGCAACAGGGGAAAATTGAAAAATTTTGAGAGGAACAAATGCGATATGTATACCAGAGACGTATGGGCGGAAGCACAAATAGATAATAAAGAAAAATATGATTTTTGTGATCAGATATTAACATGATTTGATTTTGAAAATAAACTCAAAGTTCTAAGCCAAATTAATCCATTTAATATTATTAATGAAGATAAAAGTCGGTTTTCTGAAGTTTTTTGTTAAGGAAAGTAACATAAAAAATATTTATCCTGATAAAAATATAAAATATCAGTGATGTAAACGAGGGATTCAAAAAACTTGTATTACTACAAGAAAGAGTATTTAGTTAGGAAAACATCAATAATTAAGAAATTCGTTAAAAATTAATCTTTGGAATCAAAAATGTAGCTGCTATGACCTAACAGTTGTACCAGAATTAATCAATAGTTTTTATACATTTTGAGAAAAAATGTTTCCAAAATTAATTTAAGATGCATATGTTACTACAATGAATAAAAACATTAACTAAAGGAGTTAATTTTTTCCATACAATTTGTACCAAGGTGAATTGAATTGATAGCCCAGTTCAAGGCGAATATATACAGGTGATTGCACGGCTACAACAAGTACAACAATAAAAAACACAACAGACAATTTGTTTTTACAAAAAGTAAGTAAACAAAAACAATATTTCGGGCTGCAATAAAAATTTTAATTACATAATAAGGAAGTTCTTTTAAAATTGCACCCCAAGAGTGTCGACTTGCACTATCATTGGGAACACTAAACAAGATACCACTTCCCCTAAGAAATGGTTTATGAAAAACCATACACCATACACCAACACTATATTTTGGATTTTTGTTGTTGGATTTAACAAAAAAGCTATGATTTTTTACACTTGTTCTTGTGCAATACGATTTGCATCAAACACTGAACTCCGCTTATGTATATTATTATAGCACAGCCTTAACTTTTTTCAAAATTGTTCATATTTTTATTGAAACTTTGACACAATAAATAAAAAATGCAAAAAAAATTTAAATTATTTTCGTTATTTAATTTTTTGATATTTGTAAACTGCACATATGATGGGAATTTTCGCCCGCTCAATCACCTGTTTATATTCGCCTTGGCCCAGTTAAGCATATTCTTCTATACATACATAACATACATATATGTTTTATACCTTACGACACATTTTAATAAATAAAATTATAAAATAAAAATTCATTGCACTCTAACATTATGTGAATATTTATTAGTTTTATAGTACCTCTAAATATTACTCATTTCTTGTATCAGTTGGGATGCACTTACATACATATGTATGTATGTAAATCGATTGCAAAATGACTTTAATTATGTTGAATTAGATAATTATCGTTACTCAGTTGATAATTATTAGTAAGTTTGGTTGTGAGGGATGAAATAAATGGATATAAAATTTTAGGTTAAAATAATCCAATTTTATTAAGCTTGAGTTTGATGCTCATCAGTTCAAAGTATTATAAAAAGTGACTTAAAAACTATTTAAATTGCTTGGAGCAAACTACGGTTTTATAATTCGTGACTGTTTGTCGCACTGATTTAGTTAAGTTGACATTTCATTAGAGCGAGTACTAAATTTAATAACTCTTATACAACTATTTCACTGACCGTTAAATTCAAATATAATTTAAAGATATTGAGTTTTAATAGCAATCCAATATAATGAATGACAAATTGTGAATAATAATTAAGTAATATAAGCAAATGTTTGAATAAAATGAATATAATTGATAAATAAAATTAATGTTCAAACTGTGTTTGGACATAGCGCCGGCCTTGCAGTTATGCAAAGAAAAATATACAACTAATTAGTTTCGGAAATACATAGAACCTGTGCCAAGGACTTGATCGCTTCCGACAATATTTTTGTATTTGGAGTGCTGCTGGATGTTGATGATTGGTTTTTAGGTTTTTGACAATAGGGCTTCTGTTTGGTTAAACCCTTCTTTGCACGTTGATATGGGTTATGAAGGAGGGTATGATGGAGTGCGTCACATTTCTTGCATATACCCATAGATGTACACGACCTTATAGTATGGCTACGAGCCAAGCAGTTCGTGCAATAACGATTTGTTTCAGCGATTTTTATACGTTTCCGGATTTCCATGTTCAGAAATTTTCTACAAAACTTTAAGGGATGATATTTCTTGCAAACTAAACACTGATGTATGTCAGAACTGCGGCGCTGTTGTGTGTTACTGTTGCTTTTTCGCATAAAGTGGTTGCTACGATAGCTTCTGCGTTGGTTCATGACACGGTGATATGTGTGCACAACAGTTGATAAACCTGTTAAGAGAACAAATTTTAATTGTAATTGATAAGTACTTAAAACTAAAGATGGAGTTAAATTGCGATTGTGTGTTAAGAATGCAAAGATGTGTTAAAGAAGCTGATATGAATAAACAAAGAGAGATATAGTTAATCAGTAAATGAAGAGGCATTGAATCAAAAAGGTTAATTATTGTTCTGGTTCGTTTAAGAATGGCAGGTAGCATAACTTGACGATTGGACGTGTGATAATACCCGAAGATGTGCGAACGTCTGCTGTGCGAACGTTTTCGTCAGCGCCTGGGTAAGTTTTCACTACTCTACCGAGTCGCCACTCGTATGGGGATTGCAAATCATCTACAATAACCACAAGATCATCAATTTTAATATTTCGTCTAGGGTCCTGCCACTTATATCTTTTGTGAAGGGACTTCAAATAATCTTCTTTCCATCTAATAGCAAATTGATGGTGTATAACCTTTAACTTCTCCCATCTATTTATCAGAGAGATTTCTTCAGAATTTTGTTCTGGAAAAGACATAATGGGAGCTCCCCTCAGAAAGTGACCAGGAGTAAGAGCTGTGAGGTCATTGGGATCTTCCGATAGAGCGGATATAGGGCGAGAGTTTAAGACGCCTTCTATTCTCGCCAGAATCGTGGAAAACTCTTCGAAGTTAAACTTTTGAGCACCAGAAACTCGTTTTAAGTGGAACTTAAAGCTTTTTACAGCGGCCTCCCATAGGCCGCCCATGTGAGGTGCATGTGGCGGTATGAATTTCCGTTCAAATCCATATGTAACATATTTGTGAGCTATATCTACTGAAACAGATTTTATAAAAGTGGCAAATTCTCGTAAAAGTACTCTACTGGCTCCTATGAAGTTTCTGCCATTATCTGACATTATCCTTTTAGGGAGCCCCCGCCTCCCAACAAAGCGGGCGAACGCAGCTTGGAAAGCCGCAGAGGATAAATCTGAGCATGCTTCGAGATGGATCGCTTTTGTGCTGAAGCATACAAACACGCACACGTAACCCTTAGTAAGCGAACATTTACGTAAGGATGAACTTTTAAGTTCAAAGGGGCCGGCAAAATCTATACCGGTTATCTGGAAGGGAAGTGAAAGCTGGCATCTTTCTGGGGGAAGTGGGGCCATAATTTGAGAGCAGGTTTGTTGCTTGTGAATTATGCAAGATTTGCATTGACGAATTATATTTTTAATTCGGGGTTTGAGCCTTGATACGTAAAATTCGGTTTGTACCATCCGACACATTTGGTTACATTCAGCATGATAAAGAAGAGTGTGTAAATGGTGGAGATATAAGTGGCAAAATCTAGAATTACCGGGTAATATAATTGGGTATCGTTCATTATAAGAGAGGAACGATTGCGATAAGCGTCCATTTACACGCATTACAGAGTTAGTGTCAAGAAATGGGTTAAGGTTTTTTAATTTGCTTTTGTTACAAATTGGTTGAGAATTGGAGAGTTGCAAATATTCTTCATTGAAAAAAGTGGTTTGAGCTGAAATTAAGAGTTTTATTTTTGTTGATCTTACTTCCTCTTGTGTTAGCAATAAGGTCGTGTGCTCATTTGTTTTGTGTCGAATTCTATTAATAAATCGCAAGATGAAACTAATAATTCTCAATGCTCTGTTGTATGAAGAGAAGTGTTGAAGAATGTCTTAATTTTGCGCTGTAGCGTGCAGAACCTGCACCTGTTTACTATTTGTTATTGTTTTAAGGGGGTTTCTATTTGGCCATGTAGACGGTGGCTTAGCTAGCCATGAAGGTCCTTTCCACCATAGGGAATTATCTGAAAGATCTGCAGGTTTACAACCTCTAGTACCGAGGTCAGCTGGATTGTCATTAGTGGGGACATGGCGCCACGTTGCATTGGGTACCAATCGCTGTATTTGTGCTGTACGATTTGCTACGTACGTTTCCCAGGTTGATGGAAGCTTTGAGAGCCAGCCTAAAGCAATTGAGGAGTCTGTTCATAAGAATAATTGTTCTGCATTGATACTAACGGAGGAAATAACATATTTTACTAGGTTTGCTAACAATACCGCTCCGTTAAGTTCTAATCGAGGGAGGCACACCGTTTGAATAGGGGCAACTCTACTTTTTGCTACTAATAAGTTTGTAAAAATCTGTGTTTTGGTTTGAACTCTTATATAGACTGTGGCGCAGTAAGCTGTTTTTGAGGCATCCGAAAAGCCATGAATTTGAACATCATCGGATGGAGTGTAATGTAACCACCGTGGAATAGATATGGTTTCTATACTTGGAAGATCGTTGACGATTGAGTTCCATTTGAGTGCAGCATCTGCTGAAACGTTTTCATCCCAATCCATACCTTCTAACCATAGTTGTTGCATTAGAAGTTTTGCTCTGACAACAACAGGTGCGAGCCACCCTGCATGATCGAAGAGCTTAGCAACAGATGATAGGATTTGACGTTTAGTGACTTTAGTTGAAGGTTGAAATGAAGAAAAACTATAAGTGAAGGAGTCTGTTAGAGCATTCCATCTAATGCCTAGTGTTTTAGTGGAACTAGATTCCTGAAATTTTAGGAAGTCTAAATCATATAAATCGTCTTCTGGTAAATTAGCTAGCAATAGGGAATTATTAGCGGTTATTTTCTTTAAGGGCATTCCGGCAGTATTTAGAACGTATATCAATTCTCTTTGGGCTAAGAGAGTGTCTTCCACTGAATATCCTCCAGAAAGGATGTCATCCACATAAGTTTCTTTTCGTAATATGTTTGCCGCTCTAGGGTGAGAGGATTCATAGTCGGAAGCTATTTGAAGAAGCGTTCTGATCGCAAGGAATGGAGCACAATTTAGTCCGAATGTGACGGTTTTTAATTGAAAATCTTTAATTGGGCCATCGGGTTCATCTTGAAATAAAATTCTTTGAAAGGGCCTGTCTGTAGGGTCGACAAGTATCTGGCGATACATTTTTTGTATATCGCCACTAAATACGAATTTATACTTCCTCCAATTCAAAATTACTGTCATTAGATCTCTTTGTAAGGTGGGACCAGTACAAAGGACATCATTAAGGGATAATTGCGATTTTGTTTTTCGTGAAGCATTAAAGACTACTCTGACTTTCGTCGTTTTGTGTTCAGGGCGAACAACAGCATGGTGTGGCAAATAAAATGAGTTATATTTGCCTTGACAAGTAATCTCATGTGATGAAGTTTCTTCCATGTGATCGAGTAAGAGGTACTCATTTAAAACGGCTTTGTATTTAAATTGGAGTTCAGGGTCTTTGGAAAGAGTTTTTTCCATTCTTGTGTATTGAGCTAGAGCCAAAAATCTAGAGGAGCCTAGGTAAACTTTATCGGGAAAGTCTTTTTTGAAAGGTAACTTAACAACATACCTTCCGTTTTTATGACGTTTTGTGGTTTTCTTGTAAAATTCTTCACAAAAGTCATCTTCTTGTGAGTTGGGCGAAGTATTGGGAAGTTCTTCTTGTTCCCAAAATTTTCGTAGGGTTTCATTGAGTTGAGCAGTTTCAGAGCTTATAACTGATGTTGTAAAAGCGTTAATGGCTTGAGATTTTATGGGACCACTAAGTACCCATCCGAATATTGTATTATAGGCTGAGGTTTTGCCACAAATATTTTTCTTGATACCTTCAATATTGATGAAATGTTCGTAGTCATTTCCAATTATCAAATCTGTTTGAGAAGACTTGTTAAACGTTGGGTCTGCTAGGTCTAAATCAAAGATTTGGGATGAATAGGGAATTTTGAAAGAGCAATTGGGTAAGTATTTTGTAATTTTAGGTTGTGACGTTTAGCATAAAAGACGAGCTTGCATTCTTTGTTTGCCGATTGCTTTTGGCCTCCAATACCAACAATGTCAAAATGAGATTTCTGGTATGTAAGTCCCAGCCGACTTCTTATTCTTTCCGTTATAAATGTTCTTTGTGAACCAGGGTCTATTAGAGCTCTTATTGTGAATAATTCACCAAAATGTTCAATTTCGACTAAAGCAGTGCGCAGTAATATACTTTCATTACTTGCAGAGAAATTCGCTTGCACTTGGTAACCCGAAGTTTCTGGGTATTCAATATGGGGTTCGTTGAGTTTGATTTGCGATGTATTAGGGATCGCATTTTTAGAGGAATTATTTGAAATATTAGGGTTATAAAAACTTTCAGCACTTTTGGGAACATTTTCTGTTTCTCGCTTGATATGCAGCAGAGTATGGTGGGGTTTTTTACATATTAGGCATGTATGTTTGCTAGAACATTTTGTCCTTAGGTGAGAAGACGCTAGGCAATTATTACAAAACTTCTGCCTGTATATATAATCAATTCGTTGTTGCACTGTGAAGGCTAAAAATTTTGGACATATTCTTAGAGAGTGGTTTTCTTTACAAAGCCTGCAACTAGAGTTGAGCTTATCTTGGGAAACATATGTTTGTATGTGTGACCGATGTGGTTTTGTTATTTCAAAGGAGTCTTTTGAAATTCTAATACTTGAAATACGTTCAACTGCCTCATACCTATCAACTAAAAATTGGGACATTTGGGACCATTTTGGTAGGTCACGTGGGTTTGTGAGGGATTGTTCCCAAAGCGAAAGGGTTAAATCTGGAAGTTTTGTAGAAATTAGGCGAATGAGAATTGGATCCCAACTTTCTACCTCCACACCAAGTGTTCTTAGAGTGGCTAAGGAATCATTGACCAATGACTGGAGCCTTCTTATTGATTCGCTATCTTCGTGAGTAGCAGGTGAAATGTTGAACAGAATTTTGATTTGATTATCAACTAGCACTCGTTTGTTTTCGTACCGAGTTTTTAGGGCATTCCATGCGAGTTCGAAGTTGTCATGGGATAGGGGATAGCGTTTGACAATTGCGCCAGCTTCACCTTTTGTTTTGTTTCTCAGGTGATAGAGCTTAGTTACGGGTGAAAGTTTTGAGTGATTTATGTAAACGGCGGTGAACATATCGCGAAAAGAAGGCCATTGTTCATAGCTGCCTTCAAATATTTCAGTGTCACAAGGGGGGACTTTAATACAGGGGTTAGAATTTTGTGAAGTATAAATTTGATTGGGGGCTGACGGAGTCAGAGAATATCTTGCAGTTGCATCGAAACCGTGTATTTGAGGAGTGTCTAGTCTAACTGTTTTAATCAAATCTAGTATTTGAGATGTGCTTCATTGCATGTTTCAAAATTTGACTTGGCTGCTTCTTTGATTTCGGATTTTATTTCATTTTCAGGGGCTAACATAACCTTCTCATATGAAGATTCTACTTTTCCCCATCTTGTATCCAAGTCCTTTAATTTGACTTCGAGGACAGAGTCTGTGTGGACTCCAGTAAGTGCTTGATCGAATTTTTGACAAAATTGAAGCAAATGTTCGCAGTCAAATTCAAAGCGATCATTTGGGCCTATTGTATAGCGAGTCGATTCTGAAAGTAATGGGTTCATTTTATATTATTTGAGTAAAAATTTGTATAAATTTTTAGATTTAGAGGTAAGTCTTGGGTTGGACTTATCGGGGGTATAAATAATATCTCTTTGCGTGAAGAAGATTAGAGCTCGTTTGGTTTGAGTTAGATTTGAGTATCTAAAAGAACTTTACTAACATATGTGTCGTTAACCATATAGTTAATGTATGATTTATAGGGGTTTAGAATTGTAGATGTTAAACTACAGTTTAATAAAGCAAGGGTTTTAGGGGAGTAGGGCAAGCTTAAACTTGTTCTTGGTTTTTGTTTTTTTTTTTTTATAATCAAAACTGTTAGAACTGTCTTTGTATTTAGGGTTTAACTTTTAAGAGAAGCTAAAATCATTAAGAAATCAGATGACAAAGACAGGTTCCATTAAGATTAATTTTTGAAAGTTGGGAAAGAATACTTAATCTCCCAATAGTTTAAAAAAAGTTTTTTCTTGAAATTGTATCGAATATAGTTTCTTCTTACTGTTGCATTAAATAATTTAAATTTAATTGAGGGAAATGAAAATTTATCGTTAATATATGTATATATTCATACGTGTGTAGCAAATTAAAAGAGATTTTGACATTTTTAAATTTAAAAGTTTTGTTTTATTTCTCCTTTTCTTTTTTTTTTAAAGTAATTTTAATTACAATTTGCACCTTTTATTAATTTATTTATTAAAAATTAATTTGTAAAAATTTATTTGTAAAAAGGGGGTTAGGTGTGTATGTACCTGATTATATTTTATTTATGTGTATATTTTAAACTAAGAACAATTATGTATATATGTACATGTAATATAAGTTCTTAATTTTGTTTGAGTGTTGATTTAATGGGCTGTAATTTTTGTGGGTTTATAAAGTTTGAAAGGCACTGTAACACGAATAGAAGTTAAAGAGTACTGAGTTACTTCTCTTTATCTACTTGCTTGCTTTAAGGTTTAAGAGACAATTAAAAGATCTCAATGCACTTTTTTAATTTAGAGAATATTTTAGTGTATGTATATTTATTAGAATAGTGTGTTTATTGTAAATAATTATATACATATGTAGGTGTTTATTAAATGAAATTTTAATTACCTTTTATACTGGAAAAAGCATACAACATGTATTATTTCTCGCTCTTAACTGGAGCTTATTCAAGTGGTGAAAAACAATCGTTTAAAGAGAAGATGTAAAATGTATTGTTGTTGTTTTTTTTTTAATCTATTATGACGAAAAAACATCAAAGTTAACGGAATTTAATTCCTTTCTTTTTCTTGTTTGATACTTTTGATTTTTTTTATACACATGAACAAATTTTTTATTCTTTTGTTGGTGCATGTAAAAAATTTTTTCTTCTTTTTATTTAGTTATTGGGATAACTTGATTTTTACATTGAAATTTATGTACACAATTTTTACAAAAATGGCGATAACTTTTATAATTTTATTTCTTTGATATTATTTGTATTTTGTTTTTTAGAAAAATTGATTTTATATTTATATACATATGTACATACATAGGTACATGTGTATTTATGACAAAAAGAATTTGAAAAAAAAATTTTTATATTAGTATATACATCTGTATATATGTATTAAATCACTGCCAAAACCAACGGCAATTTATGTAACGGTAAGCATTTATGTTACTTCTAGACTTATGTATTTTGAGCCTAAACGGGTTTTTTTTTTCTCAAAAAACAATACGGTACTTTTTCTTTTCCCTTTTTTTGTTTTTTTATTTTATTTTAAATCTTGTTGATAAGGTTTGAAAAATGGCGGGCTTTGCCTTGTTTTTAGAAAAACACTTTTTTGCTAGTTGTAAGTATGTAAATAAGTATGAAAGTATATACACACATAAGCATATGTACATACAGTTTTAAAGAATATGAAATTGCAGTTTTGCTTTGAAAATTTTACTTCTTTTGCAGGAAAATGAAAATTTGGAGGTTTTGCACTTAAAACTTCGTTTTGTTGTTTTAACTCTCAATCACTGTACATACGTACTATGTAAGTATGTATGTATTTTTACTTATTTTGATTTTTTCACTCTGCTTTATTGGGCTTGTAACACGATTTTTAATGATTTTTGAAATACTTTTTACGAATGCAAATATCGCGTTTGAAACATGTAAGTTGTATGTGTTTTTTTTGTTTTTTAGGTTCAATACATATACATATATATAAACACTTTTTAAACAAAATTAAGATTTGTACTCACGCTTAGATTGACAAATTTGTTTAGACTGATGATGCTAGTACTTTTTTTTATAATTTACCTCCTTCTTCATGTAGTGGTGAATTTCTTTTCTTTTTTACCTTTCAGTACTGGAACAAAGAGACTAGAATTGTCTGCTGGATTTAGGATTCCTCATTTAGTGGTTCGAAGAGACCATGAATATTTATTAGTTTTATAGTACCTCTAAATATTACTCATTTCTTGTATCAGTTGGGATGCACTTACATACATATGTATGTATGTAAATCGATTGCAAAATGACTTTAATTATGTTGAATTATATAATTATCGTTACTCAGTTGATAATTATTAGTAAGTTTGGTTGTGAGGGATGAAATAAATGGATATAAAATTTTAGGTTAAAATAATCCAATTTTATTAAGCTTGAGTTTGATGCTCATCAGTTCAAAGTATTATAAAAAGTGACTTAAAAACTATTTAAATTGCTTGGAGCAAACTACGGTTTTATAATTCGTGACTGTTTGTCGCACTGATTTAGTTAAGTTGACATTTCATTAGAGCGAGTACTAAATTTAATAACTCTTATACAACTATTTCACTGACCGTTAAATTCAAATATAATTTAAAGATATTGAGTTTTAATAGCAATCCAATATAATGAATGACAAATTGTGAATAATAATTAAGTAATATAAGCAAATGTTTGAATAAAATGAATATAATTGATAAATAAAATTAATGTTCAAACTGTGTTTGGACATTATGTTTTTATTTTATTGGCTGCTCTTATTTGTCAAGTTTTTTCACTTGTTACTTTAAACTAAACAAAATTTTTTTGTTTTGTCTAACATATTTTCATCTTTTCTTATTTTCTTAAGAATTGTTCTTTGGCTTTTTGACAACTGTGGGCAGGGATGGTAAATTAAATTTTCAAATGGTACCAACCAGCTTTTTAAATTTTACTTTTCGAACAGAAATTGTACTAAATAAATTTTGTTTGTGAATTTAAATTTAAAATCAACCTTTAAGCGAGATATTAGACAATTTTATTCATCTGTGTGCATGAACACGGCATCAATACCGGTAACTTGCTTAACGTATCGAAATAGAAGAGATTTGTGAAATCCCTATCTAATCATGTTAAACTAAAGTTACCACCATAGTTCTGAAGTCGTCTGAGATTCTAATGAAATTAGTTGAAGGACATTGGTGCTCTTATTATTGTTTATTACATTGGGACAGAAGTTCTCATGGTGATGAGATTGAGGAAAAGACGTTTCATCTGTCAAGGTTCCCCGGTATATTATCCTTTCATACCCTCTCTAAACTATCGACTAAAGAACTGGATAAATAATTATTTTCTTCAATTGGGGTTTTTTGGGAGAAAATATTTTTCAAGGTTTTACTCGCTATTTTCCTTAAGTTTACCATTATTTTGATTTCATTCATTTTCTTAACGATTCAACCCAGTGTATATCTAAGAGAGTTTTCCTATTTTCGTCAGATAATAAAAAGAAACCGTTATGCTGTAATTTTTGTTAAAAGTTGCGTTGTGTGTAATAATAAATGAGAAGAATCAAAATAACAAGAATCAAAATAACAAGAATAGACATTTAAACGTGAAGCTATCAAAACTTTTAAATTGTACCAAATAAGTCGTAGGTGTACCATTGTAGTTCTCAAGTTTAAAATGTACCAAAATAAATACAATTGCACCAATTGTACCAACCCTGACTGTGGGTGTTTTTACACAAACAAATTACCTGTGGTTGTAGTTGTTATACTAATGACAGTTACGCAACTCTGATGTTCTTGTTTAAAATATCAAGATCATCGATAAGCAATATTGTGCCTGAAGTCTGCGCTGCATTATATAAAGTATTAAAAGATGAATTTTTAAAGATAAATCCTAATTTATTAAATTAAAGAACATATTAAAAATAATATATATTGGTACAGATGCCGGCAACAGAGGAGGAATGGGAGAGTATTTCCCAAAGTATAAATAAAACTAGGAATTTTCCCAATTCATTCGGGGTATTATTAAATATTATTAAACCATATACATATGTAGTTTGCGGAATCAAGACACAAAGGAAAGAATTTTCAATTACAGGTTGTCCAGATTCATAATATCAGCCCGATTTCGCGTTGTCAAGGAAATAATGGAACTATCCCCACCAAATATTGCCAAAGTTGATCTCGCAGTATGTGTATTGAATCAAAAGAATGAACATGCTGTCAAATTATTTATAGTTACGTATCGATTTTGATGCTTATTTGCGATGCGATTTTGATGCTTATTTACACGACATCAATAAAATTTTCAAGTTTTGTTCAATAAATTTTGGTCAATAAATTTTGAAGAAATTTTGCTGTTTACACGAGTTTAAAGCATTTTGAAGAGCAATTTTGAAAACAAAATTCAATCGTGTAAATTTAGCAATGGGGCAATTGTCCCTGAAGGAAACCTGGGGACAATTGCCCCAGTGTCACCACTTTTGTCAACTATTATGGTGACTCTTTGGCGACATTGTCAACAAATCGTCTACATTTTTATATTTGAAAAAATATGCTTATTTTAAATATTCAAAAAATCAATATAAATTGTGTTTAAATCATCAAAACGGCATAACACCTTACTGGACATTCTGGCGGAGTATAAAATTTTGCTAGACAGAATTGTTAAGTAAAATATGGTTGCTACAAACCTTATTTTTCTCAAGTAGGAGTGAGTAAAAATTAAAAGAACTGGACCCTATATTAGCCATTAGAAAAAAAGAAATTGCGTGATTATCCAAATATGTTTAAATAGGTAAATTATTTGTTTTAAGTTTTGTAATATTTTGACAATTATTTTATTCGTAATATTTAGATGTTATTTCAACTTTTAGTGAATTTTTGGATAAAACGCTTCGAGCAGCATTTCAGCGGCAAAAAAGGAAACTTTTTAAACAAATAGGGCGATACAAAGCAAAATCAAACGGAAAACAAATGGATGAAGATACTTCAAACAAAGATTAATTTCTAACAGTTCATTAAGTGAAATTATTTATAATCATACTCTTAAGAATCTTATTGAATTTTTCGTAATAATTAATTTTAACTTTTTTAACTAAAATTTTTTATAGTCATAGTCTTAACACCCTTATTGAATTATTCATATTAACATACGAATTATTTAAATTTTTAACCGACTTCAAAAAAGAAGAAGGTTATCTATTCGTCTGAATGTTGCTTTTTTTTATGTATGTAACCGCAGAACTCAGCCATTTCTGAACCGATTTTAAAATTTTTTGCTTTATTTGAAAGGTTATGCTTCAAGGTTGGTCCCATTTTAAAAACAGTTCATTATATTAAAAATTAAAGGGTGTCCCCATACAACATACATGTTTTTTACGTGTATTAAGAACCGTAAAGGGCAGCAAATTAAAATTTTAAAAAACTGCGTGCCGCTATAGCTCCCAACAGCAGAAATTAATAAAAAAATAAATTTAAAATTTAAAGGGTGTCCCCATAGGTGACATAATATGACCTATTTGGGTCTATCTTTTGAACCGTTATAGACTAAACCTTTTGACAGAATGTCGACTACTATGACCGTTATAATAAAATGTATAAATACTCAAAATTTTAAATTAAAGGGTGCTGCAATAGTTCATTTAATTTGATGTATATGGCCATACTTTTGAATAGTTGTACACAGACCGCTGAAATTTACAAAGAACCTGTAGTGCTAAGTCAGCTATAACAAAAAGTATAAAATTTTGAATTTGGAACTTAAAGGGTGTCCCAATAGTTAATGTAATTCTATGTATGTGGCCAAACCTTTGAACTGTTAGAGACAGACAGCTGAAATTTACAAGGAACCTGTATTGCAAAGTCCACTATAGCAAGTATACAATTTGAAGTTAGAAATTAAAGGGTGTCCCCATAAATTACGTAATTTGATCTATATGACCCTATCTTTTGAACCGTTAAACACAAACACTTGTGTCCACTACTTTCTCTGGTATGATAACAAATATAAATATTTGGAATTATAATGTAAAGGGTGTCCCAATAGTTCATGTAATTTGATATATATGGTTAAACTTTTTAACCGTTATAGACAGATACTTGAAATTTACAAAGAATCTTTGTGACCAAGTCCTCTATAACAACAGGTCTTTAATTTAACATTGTAAATTAAAGGGTGTCCGAATAGGTGATGTTATTTGATCTGTGTGCCCCTATCTTTGAAACCGTTATAGACAAAGGCTTGAATGGTGTCCCCATACAAGACGGATGCTGGTGAAAATAACTTAACTTTTAAACAGTAATAGTGAGAGGCTTGACATTCAATAGTCTTTATTTTTTCCCTCTAATTTTGGCGCATCTTTTATTTGGTTTAAATCTAATTCTTACAGATTACTTCTTACATTTTTAGTTTAGAATTGGTGCCCTTCTATCTGTTTTGAAGTCGGTTTTTTTTTGCAAGAATTATTAGATTTTATGTTAGAAAACTGTTAGTACTTTATAGTCATTTATTTATTTTTTAATAAAACCACAAAAGTTAAGAAAATATGCATATTCATTGTCCAATCTATTTCAGAAAAGTACCAAAAGTGTAGACTAGAATTACTAAAATGTACTAGTGAATCACTAGTTCCAATGTCTACATATGGTCCCAAAAGAACTACCTAGTCAATAGTACCATTGTCAGTAGTGGATTTTCAATGACATGCACATGTTAAATGTCTATAGTAAATAGCATTGTCTGGGGTACTATATTTTTTATTATAATCACTAGTACTGGTGACTGTGTCAATAGTAAGTCAGTACAGATTCACTATTAACATTTCCTGCAGGGAATAAATAAAATAAATAAAAATGTGTATATGTATAAGTAATATAAATGCATACTTTATTTTATGCTTTAGAAATAGTGAATTCTATAGTTCGTTCGCAAGATACATTGAAATGATGCATTACTAGGACATGCTCCGTGTTAAGAGCAATGAATACTGGAAGCGGCATATTATACATTCTTTGTATCACCTATTCATTTCATATACCTTTTCCCGCTGGGATGTTTCGTATTATGGCAAGTAAAAAGCTGCAGGTTTAAGTTTCTAGTTGCATATGTACAAAATTCTATATATATATTTATATCTCTGCATGAGCAGAAGTTAGTTTTTAATCACTCTTTTGCTTCCTCTTTTTTATTTATTTTATTTTTGTGATAAAGTATACAATTTACGGGCTTAAATGAGATTCCTCTTTGTTATTCTTTCATTTTATACACAAATTTTTTATATTTATTCTTTCAAAATTTTTTTCTTAATTCTTATTTTTCTGTGCAAAATATTGTTGGTATTAAATCCTAAATGCGGGTATTTTTCAGCATTATTTATTCGAACCCATTTTAGTAAACAAAGCAATAAAAAATATAATTTTTCTTTTCTTCATAACTTATTTATTGTATCTTTAAATATTAGAACTAACAATAAGTACTCATATCCAGTACCAGACAATAAAATTGTATGTGACCCGGTTGCAGAATGTAATGTTCGAATGTAACCACGAGCATTAATTATGTTGCGAGCAAGCGGATTTGGACGCCATTCTAACTTTTTCAAATATGTTGCCGCATATTTCACAATTTCATCAGTAATTATTGGAATGTTTAGACCTTTATGAATGTTCGAGTTATCTATGCGAATAAAAGGGCATGTGAGTACATTTTTGTTCATATGAATATTATTATTCTCTTTTTTTCGACCACATCTCCAAGTGATGTATATGAATGATCCTGTAGGTATCTGGATGCTATTTAGGGGCTTTCGTGAATGATTAAAAAAGCCGGGTCGTCAGGTAATGTAGATGTGAGAACTCGGTTGCTGGTAGACATATCCTTAGTGTACAATATATATAAAACGGGCCCCAAAATATTACATGTCGCTTTTATGAATGTATTTAAAAAAAAGAGCTTTTGCCTTTCAATGTTAGTGCATTTTCAGCTCCTTATAATAAATTTCCATACAGTGAATTTTTGTTTACAATTATGCAATTTTTGCCTTTAAATTATTTTAAAAGAACTGTAATGCTTACAGTGTTGTTACTGTGAGGAGAAAGAAGTAATAATAATTAGTGATTCCCAAAAGATGAAAAACTATAAGAACGAAAAGAAACAAAGTCCCATTAATATCAATTTAGACAGCAGTTGACCGTGTTTATTGAATAAAAATGACTAAAGGAAGTAGCAATTTTTATGAAAAAAAAATTATTATTCATCAATAACGTTGAAGAAAGAGGAAAAAATATATACATACATATGTAGCTAAGCAGTTTGCAATTCTCCCCAGCTCTTCATCAAATATTTTCCGATGTCAATAAGACGATACCTACATTATTATGCGTATCTTCATCAATTGACAAAATACGAGAAAGGTGCCTAAGTGTATTAGCAGCTTTTATTGAGGAATAATAATTCTTGCGAAAAAAAACCGATTTCAAAACGGATAGTTGGAAAGCAGTTCTAAACTAAATATGTAAGAAGTAATCTGTAAGAAATATATATAAACCAAATAAAATGTAAACAAAATGCGCCAAAGTTAGCAGGAAAATAAGTAAAGACTATGTGAAATTCAAGCATCTCCTTATTACTGTTTAAGAGTTAAGCTATTTTCACCAACATCCGTCTTTTATGGGGACACCATTTAATTTTAAATTATTAAAGCTGTAATAGCAACCATAGTAATACACATTATGTGTAAATTTCAGTTGTCGATCTAAAACGGCTTAAAAGATAAGGCATACATCAAATTTCATTAACTATAGGGACACTCTCTCATTTCCATAAGTCTCTATCTATAACGATTCAAAAAACTAATTCATATAAGTAAATTAAGTCAGCTATGAGGACACCCTTTAAGTTTTTTGTACTTTTTATTGTGGACATAGTGATATTAACTTGTTAAAATTTCAAATGTTTATCTATAAGCGTTCAAAAGATAAGGTCATTTAGATCAAAAATCATTAACTTTAGGTAGTTAATTTAATATCCAACTTTAATTTCCAACTTTATACTTTTTACTATAGCGGACATCACCTATATATAACATCACCTATTCGGACACCATTTAATTTAAAATTAAAGACCTATTGTCATAGAGGACATGGCCACAAAGATTTTTTGTAAATTTCAAATGTGTTTCTATAACGGTTTAAAGGTTCAGTCATATACAGGAAATTACAGAACTATTGGGACACCCTTTAATTCATAATTCTAAATGTTTATAATTGCTAGTATACCAGATGAAGTAGTGGAAATTCTGCCTAATTTTCAAGTGTTTGTCTATAACTGTTCAAAAGATAGTGCTATATAGGTCAATTCAGACGAATTGATAACCTCCTTCTTTTTTTGAAGTCGGTTAAAAATGGAGTAGTTTCATCAAAATTGAAATACTGATTATTTTAAATAAAAGTCCAAAAAATATAATTTCTGTATAATGAAGTTTTTATATAATGAAGCGATTTTATTACCTCATACAGATTCATTATAGGGTAGTTCGACTGTAGTAACCGTTCATGCCATACTTAGTCCACCGCTTGAGACACGTCGATAAAAAGCACAAAACAGTATTTTTTCCTCACAGGTATTTTTTATTACATTTAGTAGTCTGCTCGTTTGTTCTATAGTCCTGTGTTGTCTTCGGAATCCGAATTGATGATTGGGAATACATCTTGTCTTGCTTAAAATTGGATTAAATTTAGTAATTAATGTGCTGTTTCTGTATTGCAAGCAACTAATCGTCTATAAATTTTGTATGAAAAGCACTAAATTTTTGGAGTTATTTCTATACAAAATTTTCATACGTATCGCTCGCTTGTAATACAGAAACCGCACATAAGATTTTCTCAAATAATTTTGACATATGTATTTGATAACAGGGTTATTGGCCTATATAAATCGACCTTTGTCGCATGCCATAATGAGTAATCTGATTGTGTAGTAGCATCTAGGTTTGTGAAGTATTTTTCGAGGATGCTCGTCGTTTTGCAATTACCGTTAATTTTTTTTAATTGAGAGCTATGTGTAATTGCCACTCTTTTCGAGTTTTCCTTTTTTAGTCAGTAGAATTTCTATATTTACAGAACAAATAATATTATTATATCGATAATATCATCGGGTATGCGTTGCATGTGGTGAAGCTATTTTGAGGTTATTATCAATACTGGTAAGGCATTGCTCAACGTCTTCTGGCGTTCTTAGCGGTATTTTTACATTTCAACCCATTTATACTTACACATGTCTTCGCAAAAAATCCTGATGGTGATACGATTTCTCGGGGGTTCCATATTAAAACAATAGTGGGTGAGTGATATGAAGATAACTCTAGGGATACTTCAACTTTAATCATTAGAATCATAAAATATATAACCATGGATTTTAAAGAAACTGTTTGTTGTCAAATGAGTTTCTAAAAACAGCAGACATCGATTTGTTTATTCATTAAAAAGTACTCGAGTTCATGTTTGCGTTGGCGTACGCCGCACTGTGGTCAATATTTTGAGATAGCGGCCAAAACTCCTTTTGGTTTTTATTCTCCGATTTTAAAGTTATTAGACTCATATGAAAGTAGACAGTAGTAAACCTCGGGAGCCAAAAAATTAGAACTCTGTTTCAACTATTTCACAGAGTACAGGGTGGTCCAAAATGGGCTTTTTAAGAATTTAGTAAATTTATGATATTTTTAGTTAATTTTTAAAGTTAAAATGATCATAACTTTTTTGTTTTTCAAGATTTTTGGAAGAAATAAATTTTGTGTTATAACTTAACTTATTTCCTATTACTGGTAAAAAAATTGAAGCTCTACTGTTTTCAGAACAATTTAAATATTTTTTTTAAAAAAGGTCAAATTTCTCGGAAATTTCCTACTTCATAGACCACAACTCCTGTGAGTCAAGCTGAGTCAAAACACAAATTTACTATTTTGTAGTCCTAACTCTCCCCTACATTCCTATATATACATGTCCATGCATCGGAACTGCACTTTTTGAGCTACAGCAATTTTTCTGACCCAAGGTAAGATATTCGGTACAAATACACGTCATATTTTTTGAGAAGTTATTTGTATGTGAAAGTGGCTATTAGGCATATATTTTGATGAAATTTTGTACAAGAGTTCTTATTGACCCAAAAAATAATTCTGTTGAAATTAGGAGAAGTTGGCCCATATTTGGACCTAGTCCACATAGAAGGGTGTATCAACATTTTGACAAAAATGACAATAGAACTCTCAAATTATGTGGTATCTGCCAATTCATTTGAAAAAGGTAAAAAATGATTTTATTGCCATCTAATATTACATAACTTAAATACCTGAAAATTGCAAATAAATTTAAAACCAATGGAAATAACTGGTAAAACCAAGTACCTGTTATATTATGTTTCAAGGAGGTAAAAAAGATCATGTTGAAACTTCGAGCAATAGTATATTAATCCATGCATTCATTTTTTTTCTTCATTATTGTTTAAACAATGGCTAAATTCAGTTATAGTGTTCTATCTGATATATATTTTGAACGGAAAGATGAAAACGACATTATTTTACATATAATGAATAATCCATTCTTCAAAATATGCGACAAACAAGAAATTAAAATTCATAACTTAAAAATAAAAAACTTTTTAAATACTTTAAGAAAACGGTACAATCAATGTTCCAGAAACAAGAAATTGTTTTACTCACGCAACCAAGAATGGCTAAGAAATAAACTTATTTTTAAAAAGCCATCAGTAACTACCACGGAAACTGGAAAAGGTGGTCGACCAGCAAAGCCAATTGATAATTGTAGTGAAAGATCACGAAGACGCAAGCTTAAACATATCAATGAAGAAGTTTCTTGTAGCATCATAAAGGATTCATTTCTGCATCAAATTCAACCATCGAAAACTAAAAAGAGTAAAATTGCTATCATTGAAAAAATAGTGGAAGCAAGCCCCAGACGCACAAAAAGGATTTTAGAAAGTATTCCGACACCAACTGAAGAAAATAAATTTTCTCCAGAAGAAGCATTTGCACTATTTTTGGATTTGAAAATGACTAAAAACCAATATACAGAATTGCGGAAGCAAACCAATGAAAAAAATTGTGTAATTTTTCCATCATATCGAGATATAGTTTCTGCCAAAAAAGATTACTTACCTTCACTAACTGCTATTAGTGTAACTTCAAGTTCAGCAGAAATAAAATTGCAGGATCTTCTTGAACACACTGCAGAACGATTATTAAAGACATTTGATGCTGACTATTTAAAGAAGTTTAAAAATTACAGCATGACTTTAATTTCTAAATGGGGACGTGATGGGTCCTCTGGCCAGAAACAATATAAACAATGTAATGCGGAAAATTCACCAGATGCCAATTTATTCATGATTTCTTTCCTTCCATTACGTTTAACAAAAACTTATATTGGTTCAGAGCCGTCAACTAGTAGAGCTGCAGAGATAGATGTATAGAAGAATAAAATTCCCTCGTCAACAAAATTTTGTAGACCAATAAAGTTTGCTTACAAAAAAGAAACTAAAGATGTCATAACTGAAGAAGTTGGCAAAATAACAGATGAAATTAAAGAACTTCAACCAGTGATATTTGAATTTAATGACCAATGCATCGAAGTTAACTTTAAAATGTCACTTACAATGATCGATGGAAAAGTTGCACAAGCTTTAACCGAAAGAAAGTCTTCGTCAAGCTGCACCATATGCCAAAAAACATCAAGTCAATTGAGCCAACCACCAACACAAGACGATAGTTTTAATGAAGCATATGAATTTGGAATGTCACCTCTTTATGCTAGAATTCGTTTTATGGAGCATATTCTTAAATATTCTTAAAAATGGAAATCAACCTCATTAGAGTTAGATGAAGCTAAACAACTACTGCAAAATAAAAATCAAAGCTATTTGGAAGAAATTTTTACTAATATTGTTTAGTTAATACTAGTTTAAAGATTATAATTTGTTTCTAATTTTTATTAATACATTTAAATAAAATATAAGTGCACTTTAAATCAATAGTAAAATTTTACTTAAAATGTTATCGATGTTGTGTTTTGTATATAATATATCTAAATGGTATTGATATTGTTGGGAATTTCAGTGTTATTTTTCAGTTTAATCCTCTTCCAAAAAAAACCAACCTTTGGCCCCTGTGAATATTGAGACTAAATAAATGTCAGGGGCCAAACGTTGGCATTTTCTGACCAAAATTAAGTTTAGGAATAATAAATAAGTATTGGTCGTAAAATACGATTGAAGAAAATAAGAAATTATAAAAAAATATCTATTTAAAATGTCAAAATATTCAACTTTTACATGGAAACTCAACAAAAAAATTAAAATGCATTTTTAACTCCACATTACTTACGTTCCTATCAGTCGATTTTTACGTTTGAACACGCAAATTGAAGCTTAAAGTCCCTCCTATTGAACAAAACAAATTGCGTAAAAAAATACCAATCCAGTCAAAAGTTATAGAGTTTTGACCGCTATCTCGCAAAATTGACCACTGTGCGCCGTTTGCGTTATGTACCGTCTTTAACATCATGGATTGCATGCATACCATTTCTTACATCATGCTGCTTAGAGAGCTCATAAAACTGTTTAAAGAATTCACTAATGTTTCAATGCTTGCTTCAAGACAGCTAGAGTTAGCGGAATGGTTTTGTTGTATTGAGCTGTACCATAAAGCTCGTCACAGACAACGCAGACTGGATGCTAATTGCCATAAGCCCTAGTATGACCCAACTCTTGGCACTCTAAGGCTATTTAAGGCTGAACCAAAAATCGTAGGTAATATTAACGAAAATTAATAGAACCTTAACGACAAAAATATATAAATCAAAATAATTTTTATTCAAATCTATGTACATATATACAATTTATTTACATACATATGTATGTATGTATGTATATAAACTAATTTTATCAAATCAAAAGAATTTATTTTGTTAAAAACATTTTTCAATAAAACCTAATAATTTGAAAAGAAAAACTTACTTACTTATATTTAAATGAAATTCTGTTAAATTAAAAAAAATTTTGTTAAAACAGTAGTAATACAACAATAATGCGAAAACAGCTAATAAAATTAGTTTAATTTACATTCCTAAAAGAAACTAATGTAAATAATTTATCCGTTGATTTGACACAATTTTCGATTATTTAACAATTTTTTTTTATTTTATTATTGAAGAAATTCAATATGTGGTTAAATCCACGTCAAATTATATTCGATGACTTCCTGAATCCAAATATAATTTGAAAAAAATTCTATATCTTACAGTTTTTAGCTATAAAGTTATCAAAATAGGTAAATATCGCTTTTTGCATATGCGCTTTAGGATTAAATATATTTTATAAACCCTAATTTAATTAATAGCTCATTTTAAAGGAGATTTCATACGCTTTGGATAAAAAGATTTATTGAAATTATTTTAAATTTACATATGTTTTTTAATGTGGCTCAGTGAGACCACCATAAAAATTTTAGTGTGGGATCATGGTAGGATCCGCATAATTTAAAACACTACATATTTTTCAGTTTTAATGAATATTATTTACTTTTATTAGCCAGTTTATTAAAAAAGTTATAATTTTCAGTTTGTAATGACTCAAAATGAAGTTTTTTTAACATATCTTCTGATCCCATCATCCCAAATTAAAGCGTATAAAGTCTCCTTTAAAACGAGCTATTACTAATTTTCATAGAGCTTATATATGTACATACATACATATGTATGTATGTATAAAAACTTCAGAAAAATTATTAGAGTTGACATATAAAATAGAAAATTTTTGAAATTAATTTTTTTATTTTAAACCGTTTGTGAAAATAAATAAATTGTATTTGCGGTCAGTTTAACAGAAACACAACTCAAAAAACCGCAACAGGAACTGAAAACCGTATTCGTTTATTCCCCTTAAAAGAGGAATAAAGCTAATAAGGCAATAAAGTTACAATTTTATTTTCAGATTATAATGAAGATGTATAGATTTTTAACCAATAATGATAAAGATATTTTAAAGAAAAAAGATTAAACATATTAACTAATAATTTTATTTTATTTATCTACATTTTTATCATACATATTGACACTAACGCAAAGAAAGAGTCATATTCAAGAAATTTTTTCAATATAAGAAATTTAATAAAATATTTTTTTACGAAAATCATCTGTATATTTGACTAAAATAATTGTTTGATGTATAATAATTCTACACCCCTTTTTACAATATATATGTAGGTAAATTTTCATTTCAGTGTAGGGTACGTTTCATTCTTTTTCAACATAATATCACCACGCTTCAATTTCTCGGTTTTGGAGATTGTCTATACTTTTGATCTTAAATTTTGATTTGTTTGTAGGTTAGCTTTTATTTCCTCTTGAACTACGCATGGGTCAATACCTTCAAGACATTTTCCACTCTTTAATTGGTAAGTATAAAAATTCTTTTTACGAATTTCAAACTCTTTAACTGCTTTTTGAAAATTGCATTCATCGTTTATTTGAAGTTTTGTCTTACTTATGTTTCTATACTCTATTGGAATCACATAAAATGTACTTCTGTTAAATAATACAAATTGATGTATTTTCTAATAATGTTTATTGTAAGAAGTTTTGACAAAAAGTGAAAAGCAATAATAAAAAATTGTAAATTTGTGTTACATATTGGCAACAGGTAAATTGATTTGAAAATACAAAGTACATTTGTTTAAAGTTAAATATTTAAGAACAATATAAGACTACATAATTCAACTTAAATAGTTTCTTGAATAACCATTGATGAAATACAAGATTTATGTTTGATGTTGGGTAGTGGTTTTGTTAGAACATCCCCCACCATTTCGCTAGTAGGTTTGAATTTATCGTTATTGCTGCTGCTGTATAAAATGGTACTTATAATCTACTAAGTGTTTAGACCTTGAATGATGAACCCTAAACTTTGCCATCTGCTGAGCACTTTGAGAATCACTGACTCTGCGCTGGATGTTGCTACAACACGTCGTTTTCTTGATTCCCCAGAGATTGCCCCACCTGCTAGAAAGAAACAAAAACCAGTTTGAGGTTTTCTGTCAGTGATGTCTGTACCCCAATTTGCGTCAACATAATCAGCTCCTGCAAAAAAATTTCGTGAAGTTTACGTGTTCTGTACCTTTTCCATCAGGTATATTTAGAATCGCGATCCCGGATTAATTGTATAGCTGCATTTGAGAACAATGGATTATCTCTGTAGTGAATTGTCTTGTTTTTGATTAAAACGTGTTTATTGTATAATTTGAGAATGTTTTCCTGAAGGAATTGTAATTGATCGTCAATTGACTTCATGGGATCAGTTATTGTTGTTTCAACAAGATTATTACTATTAAAATCCCCAGGAATAACTATATCCGAATATTTTATACTTCGCGATTCCAAGTCTTATAGAAGTACTTCGTTGTTAGTACGCCTTTTTGGTTTATAGACACATCCAAGAAGCATTTTATACTCACTGGTCGATGTATCTAAAAACAAATACTCCAAATATCTTGCTCAACTTTTGATCTCCACGCAACATTTCCAATAATACATTTCTTCAAATATATCGCAACTCCTCCTCCACTTGTTCTATAAGATATGGTGTTTCTGTCAGAACGATACAAATAATATCCGTTAATATTATTTTAATTTTATTTCAGGCTTAACTTTATATCTTTGGTGCTCTTCTTCAGGAAAAAGTGAAAACAGAAAAACAAATATACAAAAACAAAAATATACATTAAGGGCGGTTTACATTATACTACAAGTAATACGACATGTCAAATTTTTGTGTAGAAGAGTACAAGTAGTATCGTCTAAACATAATATGTAATGAAACTGTCCGACATTGAGAGAAAATACGGATGGAAATTTGACAGTCTTACGGCTCTCTTTATGTTTTGAAATTTTTCAAAAACTATTCTACTTCATTAGATCAGGGTTGCGTTTTTCTTATTAATGCTAACTTTTCAAAGGCAAAACTCGTCAAAAAAACAGAAAACCGCTGAATATAGTGCAAAATAGATCCAGTTGGCATCACAAATAAGTTTGTAAACAATAAAAACTTTTGGCAAAAGAATGTGCACATTTTTTAATTTGTTTTAGTTGTTGGTTTCCAATTTTTTTATTATAGCAATGGCTAGTACAACACCAAGAACTTTTTCCTTGTTACTTTTTTTTAATTTGGCATATTTTTCACAAGTACGCGCTCTATTTATTTGTTTTCACTTTTTTTATTGCTTTAACAACAGCTGATTCAATTTTACTTCATTTTATTCAACACCAATAGTGTAAACGTAAGAAAAAAAAACCATACGATTTTTAATCTCTGTGTTGTCATACGGATTGATTTTCATTTTATTTTCTCTTAGATTTTACGTACGTAAAGTCTTACTGTCTAAACTGCCCTTTAACATCACTAATAAACACAACATTTAGCAATTATTATTTAAAAAACTAATATTGCATTACTTTGAGTAAAGCCGTCGTTTGTCCTCCTCCAAAGAGATTATAAAGCTAACTAAAGGTTTCTTTGTCTGTATTTAGCAACTATGTGTCTATATGTGTGCGCGCAATTTTCAGTATCAGTTTTGTAATTTATCCTTATGTCCGCGGGTGTGTTGATTATATGCAACATCTCTGCTGTATATCTCTTTCTGTAATTACTCTCCTTTTGTAACATTGTTGTACCACTGACTTGCTCGTGTTTTGTAGTCTGACCGAAGACGCTCGAAATATTGAATAATATTAAAAATGTATTACTAAAACATAAAGAGTTTTATTTAAATAAAGTTATGATCTTGAGCCCTAAATAAAATTATAATTTACAATACATAGTGAAAAACATTAAAAAATTTTTAAAACAAAACTTAATATGTGTATAAAATTTTTTACTACAGTAATGAAATAATAGGGTGATTCCATGTCAAATCAACCAAAAAAAAAAAATGGTTTTCAAATTTACCACTTCCGGTTTTATTGAATCTTGTGTTGTTTATATTCTTTGATTTCCGAAGGTAAATATAATTTTAAAAAAATTCGATCTCTTACAGTTTTTTATCTATACAGCTATCAAAATAGGAAAAGATCGCTTTTTTGCATATGAGCTCGAGGATTAAATATAATCTTATTCCAGTTCTATAAGCCCTAGGAAGCTCATTTAAAAGGGGATTTCATACGATTTGATATCAATCACGAAAAAAAATGTTAATACATTTTTTTCTTATATTTAAAAAAAAGTTTTATAAAAATCATTGAGATAGTGTATTAAATTTTTTTTAAATTCATATATGTTTTTAATGTGGCTTAGTGAGTACATCATAAAAATGGTGGGATCAGAAGTTATATTAAAAAAAAACTTCATTTTGACTCATTACAAACTGAAAAAATATAAATTTTTTAATAAACTGGGTGTTTGGCCAAATCAATTTAATAATTAATATAAATTAATTAATTAAATAAAAAAGGAATTTTTAAAAAATAATAGAAAAAAATTGCCCAAGAAAAGGCCACACAGTAACGAAGTACAAGGCATCGAAATGTCGAGTATGCAATCGCTTACATCACACACTTTTGCATCAGTATAGTATAACTAATGGCAAAATTTAGATTCAATAGAGCATGCATCTGTTAATATTTCATCCTCTAGTAAAGATAATGTTATCTTGGCTACGGCTTTGGTAAAAATAAGAGATAATTCGGGACAATATGTATATGCTAGAGCGTTTTTGGACTCCGGTTCACAAATAAATTTTGTAACTGAGGAACTGTCGCAAAGATTAAAACTAGAAAAAGAAGAAAATAATCTCAGTCTTGTTGGTGTAGGAAAAACTAATTCCGCAGCTAAATTTAAAATTCAAGCCACTGTGAAGTCGCGAGTGAACTCTCATGAATTTTCTTCAGATTTTTGGGTTCTTCGATCGATTTCTGGTTATCAACCAGACAAGGTTATTTCTACGGCTAGCTTGAATATTCCTAACAATATTGAACTTGCTGATCCATACTTTTTCAAACCTCAGAAAATTGATATGTTGATCGGCGCTGAGATATTCTTCGAATTGTTATGCGTTGGCCAAATAAGAAGGAGTCCCGACATCCCAACAGTTCAGAAAACACTTCTGGGTTGGGTTGTGTCCGGTAAATATAAACATTATAAGACTCCTCGTAATGAATCGTGTCAAATTAGTACGTGTAATAATGTCGGAACTGAGGAAACGCTTAATAAAATTGTTCAGAGATTTTGGGAACTAGAAGAGGTACCTAAAGAAGTTAATGTTTTATCGTCAGAACAACAATTATGCGAAGAGAATTTTATAAAAACTGTTAAACAGTTGCCGTCTGGTAAACTTCAAGTGTCACTACCTTTTAAAGGAGACCAGAATAAATTGGGTTCCTCTTTTGATACAGCTAGGCGACGTTTTCTTTCGCTTGAACGAAGGCTTTCAAAAGATTTAGAAATGAAAGAGATGTATAATAATTTTATGAAAGAATACATTGAACTAGGACACATGACTATTAGAGATGGTAAAATTCCTAATTTTCCGCACTACTTCGTACCACATCAGTGTGTACTACGTCCACAAAATACGTCAACAAAACTTCGAGTTGTATTTGATGCTTCTTGTCGCACTACCACACAACTCTCTCTGAATGATCTTTTAATGATTGGGCATACAGTGCAAGAAGAGTTATATTCTACACTTCTTTGGTTTCGATTGCATAAATACGCTGTCGCTTCGGACATTGAAAAAATGTACCGCCAAGTTTTAATTAAAGAATTCGATAAAAAATTTCAGCTAATTCTTTGGCGTGAAAGAGATTTAAACAGCCTTGAAATTTACTCATTAAACACAGTATTTTATGGCACGTCATCCGCGCCGATTTTGGCAATACGCTGCTTAATGCATTTGAGTGATCAATTTAAAAATTCATTACCAATTGGATCTAAAATTATCCGTAGAGATTTTTACGTCGATGATTTGCTAACTGGAGCAGATTCAATTGAAGATCTTAATGTCATACGTAAAGACGTTACTAAAATACTGCAGTCAGCTGGGTTAAATTTAACAAAATGGATTTCTAACTACGAAGCGAACACTGAATCTACCGTAGTTAAGAAGACTCTCCACAATACAGAAGATTTTACGAAAGCGTTAGGCACATATTGGCTACCAAAAAGAGATGTTTTCAAATATCAGTTAGATTATTCATTTCACACACTTAAGGCGACAAAGCGAAATATTTTATCTGTGTCTGCCAGATTATTTGATCCTCTTGGGCTTTTATGTCCGCTTGTAGTCAAAGCAAAGTTCTACTTCAAGAACTTTGGTTACAAAAATTGGACTGGGATGAATCGATTCCTATGAATCTTCATACGTCCTGGGAGAATTTCAAAAGTAATTTGTCAAAAACTGATAATATTGCAGTTCCCCGCTATGTTTTGACGACTAAAAAATCTTATCACCAAATTCATGGATTTTCAGACGCATCAATTAGAGCGTACGGCTGCTTCATTTATATTCGAAGTAGAGTGAAGAACAATATTACTTGTCATTTGCTAACGGCAAAATCAAAGGTCGCTCCTTTGAAAACTAAGTCGCTACCGCGGCTTGAGCTATGCGCAGCACAATTATTAGTCAAGTTATGGGATAAAGTTAAGACAATTTTAACATGCGGCATTGAAAGTGTTACATTTTGGACCGATTCCGAAATAACACTTCACGGTATAAAGACTCATCCATCAACCCTATCCACGTTTGTTTCAAATCGTGTAGCAGAAGTTTAGGAACTGTCTGATCAAGTTACGTGGCGTCATGTTCCGTCAAAGTACAATCCTCCTGACATCGTTTCAAGGGGTTGTAATGTTGATGAGCTCAATGCCTCAGTTTGGTTCACGGGTCCGGCGTTTTTGCTCAATGAGAGTAATGACTGGCCAGTGAATCAACATTTTAAGTTGAATGACGAACAATTGTCATTAGAGAAGAAAACAGAGTGTTTTCGTATGTTTTAAGATTTGTTCATGTATGTAGAAACAAAAATTTTAAAATTACGAATATTAACCCAACAACAAAGGAAATTAATTTTTCATTTCTAAAATTATTTGAAATTATTCAGTCGCAAGAATTTTCCAGTGAAATTAAAAATTTACGAAAAACACAGATCCTGCAAAACTTGCAAAAATTAAATCCGTTTATTCATGAATTTGAGGACGAAAATAGAAAATGCTCACTTATTAGAGTATGCGGGCGTTTGCTAAATGCAGCAATCTCGTACGATGCGACGTTTCCCTTATTAATGCCTAAAAAATGTCATTTTCTGGCCATTTACTTGCGTTATTTACGCTTTGAAAACTGCCATGCAGGAGCAAAAGCTTTAGTTGCTCTTCTTCGAGATAAAATTTGGCTTATAAATGCCAAGGAAGAATGCAGTCGAGTTGTGCGCAAATGTATTCACTGTTTCACGTATAAACCGAAACTGATGAATCAAATAATGGGAAACTTGCCTGCTGACAGGGTGAGAGCTCTACGATCATTCAAAATATGTGGCGTAGATTTTTGCGGTCCAGTTAATGTAACTTTAAAAATTCGCGGCCGTCCACCCGTCAAAATGTATATAGCTGTGATCATATGCTTCACATCAAAGGCTGTTCATTTAGAGCTGGTTGCTGATTTATCTTCCGATTCCTTTCATTTATGTCTTAAAAGGTTCATCGCCAGGAGAGGGATGCCAACCAAAATCTATTGCGACAACGCCACCAATTTCGTCGGGGCCAGTCGGGAGATACGAGAGAAGAAATGTTGCAGCAGGCCGAATTGTTCGCCGCCAATAGAGGGATGGAATTCATCTTTATACCACTCAGGGCACCTCACTTCAGAGGGCTATGGGAGGCAGCGGTCAAGTCGGCCAAGAGCCTGATGATGAATACCGTTGGCAGCGCGCTCTTGACAGCGGAAGAACTCGCCCTGTTGCTGGCAGAAATCGAAGCCGTACTAAACTCACGCCCAATATGCCCCAACACCAGCGATCCCAACGACTGAGAAGCCCTCACTCCAGCCCACCTGTTAGTAGATAGAAGAATCGACCAAGCTACCGTAATTGAGGAGATGGCAGCGTATTTTCGCACTCAAGCGGACGTTCTGGCGGTCTTGGGTGAGAGACTACGTCCTGAGTCTGCAAGTGCGCACCAAGTGGTCCGGTGTAATGCCCGACGTCGCCGTAGGCAAAATCGTCGTCGTACACGACGACAATCTTCCGCCAATGCAGTGGCTGACGGGCCGAGTAGTAACCGTTTTTCCAGCCCGAGACGGCAAGATTCGGCTAGCGGAAGTGAAGACGAATAGCGGAATCTTCAAGCGGCCAATCCATAAGCTAGCTGTTCTACCTATTGATTGAAGACCCAAGGTCCTTCAATCGGCCCGGCATGTTTGGCCAAATCAATTTAATAATTAATATAAATAAATTAATTAAATAAAAAATGAATTTTTAAAAAATAATAGAAAAATATAAAAAATGAACGCGCCTAATATTGTACAATTCAAACTCCTTTTTTAACTTAAATTTATTACTTTTCACACCCTTGACCTCACTAGGCTTGGGAAATTTACATAAAACTGTTATACTGTACATTTTATTAATCTTCATTTTGAATAATAAAAATCACTGTTTTTCTTGAATCCGAACAACTACCAATTTTATAATTTTATCGAAGCGAGTTTTAAAAGTTTTTATTAAATATCGGTCTATTTCAAATCGTGAAAATTCTCACGAAACACTGGGTAATAAAGCTAAGAAATATTCCTTAAAACTTCTGATCCCACCATGGTCCCACTCTGAAATTTTTATGGTGTACTCACCATGCTACATTTAAAAACATATGTAAATTTCGATTTTTATAAAATTTTTTTTTTAAATATAAGAAAAAAAAATTTTAAAAAGTAGTTTTTTTCATAATTGATATCAAATAAAGCGTATGAAATCCCATTTAAAATGAGCTATTATTCAACTTCCTAGGGCCTATAGAACTGGAATTAGAATATATATAATCCTCGAGCACATATGCAAAAAAGCGATATTTTCCCACTTTTATAACTGTATAGCTAAAAAACTAAAAGAGATAACATTTTTTAAAAATTATATTTTGATTCAGAGAGTCAAGGAATATAAATAACAAAAGTTTCAATAAAATCTGAAGTAGTCATTTTGAGTACCTGGAATTACCCAATACTATAAATGTAACATTGGGTAAACATATAAAACTATTAATAAATCAACTTATAAAACTATTAGTTAAAATACTTGATGACATCGTTGTCAGCAGTGGTATTATTGATCACCATATGGCTCACGAAATAACGCATCCAACTCTTCAAGGCTATCTATACGAACGGATTCATTACTGTTATGTATTTAATGTAAACAATGCCGCGTAAGGTTTAGGTGCTTTCATTTCGATTATCCTTTTTTAATATTAAAGCATTTTTAAAAAGTTTATAATTAAATGGTGTAAGGTTTTCGTTCACAAAAAAAATTAATTTTCGATACCAATATGATTTAATCGCAATTGCGTTTTATATAATCTTTTGAATTCTGCACATTTTTTTAAAGGGAAAATTTCTTTGTTAAGATGTATTTAGACGTACTATAACATTTGACATGAAAAATAGATTTAATATAAGTATCAGTATTCATTTTTTGGAAATAATAGTTTATAAGTTATATAATTCTACAAAAATTATTTTGTAAAAAAAAGTTACAGGCATGTAAAATTAAAATTTTTGAAATTTAACAAAATACAGGAAAGTCCATTTTGAACCACCCTGTTCGCTGTGATAGTGTTAAAATAGACCAGTAATATTTTGGCTCCCGAGGTACTCTGGTATTAACTTTGAAATGAGTAATATATGTAGCTTTGAAATCGGTAACCATAAAAAAATTATTTTTCTCAAATTATGTGCCACAGTGTGTCGGTACTTTAATCACAGTTGAATATGTCAATGTATAACGAATGACATATATAAACATACACAACCAGCAGCTTTGGCGCAACACATACTAGAAACAGGTCACGCAGCTGATTTTGAAACAGTAAGAATTTTAGATAGAGAAAAAGTGGCTACGTAGTTGCCATTAAACAATAACCTGTGATATAAATTTAAGTTGTGTTTTGTGTATGTTTATTTCATACAAATTAATGTTAATATTTTTGTGAAATGTAATATGTACAATAGGGTGGAGCAAAAAAATATTTTGTGTTGTAAAGTTTTAGTCAAATAATACCCACATACATATGTAGGTATTAACATTGTGTAGAATAACTTCTCACATAAAAATACTAATTTTAATCACTGTTAGAACGGATAACACAAAATACTATTTTTTGCTCTATAACAACGTTTTTGTTTTTACTGTAAGCAAAATTTTTTGTTGCAGCAAAGAAATTGACGAAAAGTCAGGAAAATTATTGTTTTATTTGCATTAAAGAAGTTAGGCTGGACTAGGTTATAAAAAACTTATAGGTTTAGAAGGAAGGACAAATTCCTCAAATTCGCGACATTGAGGTATCACCCTTTTATTTTTATTAAATTTTTTTCGTTATGTTGTTACAGTAGATATTGTAAAATATAATATGTGTAAATTTTAAGTGTCAGCCTATCACTGTTCAAATATAAGGTTACATATGCAAAATCGTATTTTTATCGAAACACCCTTTATTTTTTGATTTTATTATTTCTGCTTGTTATAAAAGTCAAATTTATACATAATCTGCGTAGGTTTAAAAATTAGACTACATACATACGTAAATATTTGTCACTTTCGCAAAACCGTTTAATTTTTATGTTTTATATTTTTTGCTATAGCGGACATAAATTTACACATTCTCTATCAATTCAGGTTTAAAAAATCACATGCCCGAATATTGCATCACTATAGGAACACCCTTTAAATTTTAGTAATTTTTGTTATAGCGGCCACGGTAACATTGCGGTTTAAAAAATAAGGTAATATATGTACAAATCATGTCACTGTCGGTACACCCTTTAATTTTTAGTAATTGTTTTAGCGGCCGAAGCAACACATCTACTGTAAAAATTTCAAGGGTCTACCTATTACGGTTTGAAATATAAGGATATATACGTACAAATCATGTCACTGTCGGAACACCCTTTAGTTTTTAGTAAAAGTAAGACGTTATGCATGCAAATCACGAGACTGTCGTAAAACCCTTTATTTTTTAACGTAATAGGGGTCATAGTAATACACCATCTGTGAAAATTTGAGGAGTCTACCTATTATGGTTAATAAATTAGTAGCCCATTCAGGCTGCCACGAAATTAAGTAATTTCGAGCTGAAATTACGAACGAAATCTAAAGTGTTCACACTGGGCTTTTTGACATTTGAGTTAATTTCGCAAACAGCTGATCACACTTAGTTGCATTTATATAATTTAATTCTTTTGCAAAAAGCTTTCGCACAACACTTTCGTATTGATTTAAAATATACACGAATATTAAAAACAACACTACAACAAAATTAATGTATAATTATGTATACATTTCCATTATTTCATTTGGCTTTTAAATTTTTTTCAAACAAAACGGACTTTCTAGGTTGTAAATATGGTCATGGTTGCAAAAAAAGTAGCTTTTTCTACAAAACCAGCGTTGTCTATCGTAATTTCAAGTTAATTTCGACGAAATTAAGTAGAATGAGTTAATTTGGGCAATGGTAAAATGTATGCGAAATTACGTAATTTCAACTTGATTTCGGCCGAAATCACGAAATGACTTAATTTCGTGGCAGCCTGAACGGGCTATAGGCCATATTCATGTAAATTACGTCACTGTCGAAACACCCTTTAATTTTTACTATTTGTTATATGTAGTTGCCATAGTAAAACACCTCCTGTGTAAATTTCAAGTCTACCTATTATTGTTCAAAGCTTAGGCCATATACATTAGAGAACCAATGAAATATAGGGGATTTGCAATCCCCGCGCATTTTCGGTTATCTGAGGATTCAAAGTTGAGATGTGCATACAAATTCAGTTTCTAAAATGTTAACCGGCCAGGCCCCCCATTTAAGTGGCAAAAATGGCTTTAAAAAGCTGTAAGAAGAAGTAGCTTTATTAACCTCTCTTAAACTGAGATTTTTTATTTTTATTCGTTGTGAAGGGAAAAATAGTTTGTTCATGCAAACCAAAGAAAGTGGTTAAAATGAAAATGCATTGGTTTGCTAAATATTTAGCAAAGTGGCACAAACCTACATTGTTGAAAGCTGGTTGCTACTGAATTTAAATTTTTACATGTTTTGTTCTCTTTGTGAGATTCTGGTTGAGGTTGTGTATATGCTCACAGACCCTTAGGGGTTTGCGTGGGGGCTCTTGATGCAAATCCACGATAAACTGTTAGTGGTTTTTTTTATGTTATTTTGCGCGTAATTTTGTTAATATATTATCGTAAATTCATTTACTTTTATATTAATGGACCAAAACGTTACTCTGGTCTAAAATACTATTAATAAACTTATAAAAGCGAAAGAGTTTATATCTTAAAAGTTTATTAATAATATTTCACGTTTTGGTCCATTAATCGTAAATATGTTTTAAGTTTATTTCGTTTAATCGGTAAAACATTATGTTTATATCCTATCAAACTGATTGACTAACACTTAGAGTACGCAAATAATGGAATTGCTTACTTTCTAGAATTTCATTATTAAACTTATTTAATAATATTGCAGGCCTGAGTCAGTTTTTGGTTATTAAGCCATAAAATGGACAGAATTCAAAAAACTTTATTCACATACTAAATGAGCGCAAAATGTTCTATCTCATAATGATGAGAATTCGTATTTTTATGCATATCGTATCGTATTTTTTGCACTCTAAATAACCGAAAATGCGCGGGGAGCGAAAAAATAATACATTTGCATATATTACGTTTAATTTTGTACACATCTTTATAAAGCGAACATAGTTTTAATTACTGTCTGCAAATTTTAAGTGGTTGCCTCCAACAGCTCAGGAAATAAAGACATAAACGCAGGTCACTTTCGGAAGACCCTATTAGTATTATTATTTGTTGCTATGGCAGCCACATTTATACAGATTCTGTGAAAATTTCAAGAGACTACCAATTGTGGTTGAAAACTTAGGTCATATACATACATGCAAATAACGTCACTGCCGAAACACCCTTTATTATTAGGTTTATTTGTTTTACTTGTTTATATAGCGAACTAAGTTCTCATTACTGTTTGTAAATTCAGCTCAAGAAATAAACATATAGTATATGTAAAAGCACTTCTCTATATGTTTTAGTAGTTGTTGCTATAGAGGCAACAGTTATACATCTTCAGTGAAAATTTCAAGAGTCTACCTATTACTGTTCCAGAGATAAAAGACGTTAACAGACGGGCAGACATTGTGGCGAAAACAATAGGGTTACATTTTTACCCTTTGAGGACGGAATCCCAAAAGCAACATTTCTATTAATTGGATTTGCCTCCTTATGGTAACCTAGCATTATTGATCTGCTGGATAAAATCATAAAAAAACATAACTCTCAATGCACAAGTTCGAAGCCTGCGTGTAAAATCTTAAAAATTTACTTAGCATTACATTCTAGAAAATGTTTAATGTTTTACTTAAGTTCTTTCATTATCATCAACTCTATCTCTTAACTACTCAATTTGCATAGATAATTTTATCATTTATAATGGATTAAGTTTCACTTTCTTATAAAACTCAGCCAGCTAGCAATTTATATTAACTCATTTATATTCGTATTCTAATTGTTTGTTTGCAAATTGGATGTTTATAAAAACTTTAATTAAATATTTTCCTTTCAATAGTACTCAAGATAAATTTTATCGTTGAGCAAATTGCAAAAAAGGATAATAATTGTCAACATACTTATTTGTTTGTTTTACTAGTAGTTTTAAGTTTTTTCTTTTCTTAAGACTTTCTAAAAGTAAATAAATAAATAGTAATAAAGTCTAGTCAAGTGAGCAAAACAAATCTGTACATTTTGTTGCAGATTTTCGGTTATAAAAAGTTTAAATTATTAATCGTTTGCTTAATAACATTTTTAGATTTCATTGGTTTTATTGTGATTATGAAAATCAGAGAATTGAAACAAATTATCAAAAATTTTTGATAATAATTAATATAAAATGGCATTCAAAACACATAGCACCTTCAGATTATGCAGTAAAACTAAAAATAGAATCCAAAAAAAGCATGAAAACGAAAAATATACTCAAAACTAGAATTGCTCGACATAAATCAGATCAAAGATATAGGAGTATTAATTCGCGGAACACAGCCTTATCTTCTCATTGTGCTGGATTAGTTCAATATCCCAATTTTGCTAATGATTCAGTTTTAAATTCAGAAAATAACACTGTGATCGAATTTGAAAGTTATTTTTTTAACAAGCTGGGCACCCCGCTGGTAAAGCTAATTCGAGTACGCTGAATTCTATGGCATTAGCCGTTTTTAGACGTTATCGTTCGTATTTGCGATATTCGCGATTCTTCTTTTATGTCATGTTTGTTGTACTGATCACCACTATGGTCAAAACAGTATAAAAATATCGTTTTTATTGTACTTTAGTGTACAAATTTTAAATCGCGAATACGAGCGCTAACTTCGAAAAACGGCTAATCCATTGGATTCTGCGTACTCGAATTAACTTTACCAGCAAGGTGCCCAGCTTGTTAAAATTTGCGACTAGCACAGTGTAATTATTAACGTCGTTATTTTATATAAAAATGTTACAAATTATTAATACACCGAACACACAGAGAATTAATTTTAAGGCAGACACAGATAATGTTGCTCAGATAATTTACATACATACATATATTTTGGGTATTAATTAGATTTTTAGACATTTCGTACGAGTTAAAATTGTTTATGTTTTTTACAAAATTTGTTATTAAAATATGTTAGTTTGAAAGAAGAAATTTTTACATTTGGAATTACACACATCAGTGTAATTCCAAACTGTGATATATTACATTGAGTAACGATTTAGCTGTGATATTTTATTAAATTTTTTAATAATGTTTGCAATTATGTTTTTAAGTTATATGTTTTATGTCGTCCTGTTTTGTAACGCGAGTTATGTAAATTGATTAAAACAAAAAGTCACCGTTTAAATTTAAATTTGAACATTATTCTTTAACGGTTGGATTATTAATGATAATGTTTTAAATATTTAACAGCAAGTTTTTTACAGTAAGAGTTATGAGAGAGAGTAATTAAAATATGTGACAAAAAGAATAGTAATAAAAGAGAATTATAATAATATTAATCATTAATATTAATCATTAAAGAACAGTGCTGTCAATTTGGCCTCGAATTCGAATTGGCTTGCAAATATTACAATATTAGCTTATCTTGATGATATAATTATTTGTTCACAAGATTTAGAAACTTATATTTCCGATCTCAAATTAACCTTTAGAAGATTGAAAGATTTAAAATTTTGCATTAACCGAGAAAAGTGTTTCTTCCGTAAACCTGAAGTTAAATATTTGGGACATATACTTACTTACATATACTTCCTTACTGGACTTAATGCTGAACCTGAAAAAACAAATGCCAGTATAATGAGGAAAAATCCTAGAAATACAAAGCAAGTTCTCTCATTTTTACAAACCTGTTTATGGTAAAGACGTTTTATACCTTCGTTTGCAAATATATCGAAACCTTTAAAAAAGAAAAAGAAGAATATGCCTTTAATTCTCTGAAAAAACATCTAACATCACCACCAATTATACCGAAAATATGCCTGTTTTATGAAAAACAGATGCTAGCAATTATGCGATTGGAGTTTTTTTACTCCAGGGGGAGAAACAATATGAACATACCATTGATTATTCTAGTCGCCTACTACTTCCGGCAGAAAGAAATTAAAGTAAAAACATTAAACAAGAGGGACGCTTTAGGTAGTGGTAGACTTCGTTCTCACCAAATGACGATTGATGATTGAATACAGTTTTCTCGTATTCCTTTATCTGAGTTTGGTTGGTTAAATATATGCTGCTTACAACTAAGCACTACCCAAAGTAGATAGATACGAAGATTTCTGATGACGGACGTAGCTGTCTAGAAAATGTGCATTCCGCTCTGCTGGTGTCTAAAAATTAAATTTTCCCAATTTTTCTTTATTGTTATCACCTAATTTGTAATTTAATTTATTCTTTCTTAGAGAGAATAAAACGAACTTACTCTACGACAGAACGTGAAGCTTTGGCAGTCGTTTAGGCGCTTCAAAAGTTTGGAGGTTACATAGAAGGTTCAGAAGTATTAGATCTTACGGATCATCAACACCTAAAATGGTTATTTAGTTTAAAAAGTCCAACTAGTCGACTCCCAAGGCTTTGCAATTACAAACATATAAAATAAAATTTTAGAATACTCCTGGTCGTAACAATAAAGTAGCAGATACCCTTTCATCGAAATTAAATATGAATGTATGACAATATATATTGATTTTCCATGAAAAGAAGCCAACGATTATAGAAAAGCACATATGGAAGATCCTGAAATTAAATCGATTATTGATTCGTTTAAAAGTAACGATGAAAATGTTATAATACATACCAGTAGAGGTTACATAATGTAATATGGTGTTTTATATAGATTTTACTCATCAGAACATTCAATCCGCAGCATGATTCTAATTAATTATCATGATAACCCTACAGCTGGTCATTACGTCATCGACAGGACTATTAATCTAATAACTGCACACTTTTATTGGCCGAAAAAGTGAGCTGAAGTAACAAATTACGTAAAATCTTGTAAGGAACGCAAGCGCTATAAGTCGTAGCAATCGCAGATTTGAAATCATAGCAGTTGATTTATTTGGTCCATTACCAATAAGCCCACATGGCAATCAATTAACATTGATTATGGAGGATTTATGTAGCTGCTGAACGGAATTATTTCCATTAAAAAATGCAGCAGCTGAAAATTGTGCCACACATTATTAAATGAAATCTTTCCAAGATATGGTATTCCGCAAAGACTACATTCAGACAACGATACTCAGTTTATTACAGTAGTAATGCAGAAGCTTACTTATTGTCTTGGAATTCAACAATCATTCACGCCAGTATATCATCCCGAAGCTAACCCAGTAAAAGGAAAAAACAGGGATTTGAAAACGCAACTCTCTCTATTTGTGTAGGTAAAAATAATACTACTTCGGATTTAAAATTGTCATCAATAAGATTTTCGATGAATACAGCGAAATGTGCATTAAGTTCATATTCTGCCGCTTATTGCCGTAATTGAAATTCAAAATTATTATTATTAATTATAGATGCAGAAAAGAACATACCACAGAAAACTTCGCATATACTTCGCCTTGCAGATACGCTAAAATTAGTCAAGGAAGCAGAAGAGAAAATGCAGGGCAAAAATAAACTTTATGCCGCTTTAAAAAGGAAATCCCAAGATGATATAAAAGGTGGAGTTAAGTTCTTATATATACACACATGTTAAGTAAAAAGCACTTTTTTATTTAAAAACGACACTACCTGCGAAGCGGTTTGCTTGTCTCCAGAAAACACCCAGAGTCTTTGGCAGGAACCAACCCGTAACCTCAAGACTGATAGACCAGCGCGCTACCAATCAGTCTATCGAGGCACTCAAACTCATAAATATTGACAAAAAATGATCTTCATGTTCCACTATTGCAGATTTAAACAACCCAACCGTTCCTTTATCAACATATCGCACTTGATCAACAAGAGGGTATTAACTCAAAATTTTAAAATTTTCTTTTAAATTTTTTGCAATTATTGCCAAATAAATATATTTTTTTAATTACTACCATTTTTCTGCAACTTATCGATATATTTTATTGTATTATTTTGAGTTGTGACACTTTTGTTGAAATTTCAATTAAGTTTAAATTTTTTTCAACAAAAGGGTATTAACGCAAAAAATAAATTTTTATATTCCTTGTAATGATATTTTATCAACAAGATGGTATCAGCTGAACATTTTTTATATCTTAAATACATGTTCTTAATTTCAGATATACTACTACGAGTAGTTTTTTTTTAATTGAAATATCAATTTTTTTCGTTGCACATATGTATGTATAACGGCAATTTTCTCCACAAACAGTTTGCAACTACTTCTCTTTTGTTTTTCTTGTAGGATTAGATACAAAAGTATATTGTTACGCTTTTACTTAAGTTATGTTCTTTTGTGAGCGTGGCCATATGTATATAGAAAAATCCAATTATGGAAATTAAAAAAATGGCTAATGGCATTTAATAAAAGACACTTTTACTAATAAGCGTAAAAAAATTAGATTAAAATAATAATTTTTTCTAAAGAATTGTGGTTTGAAATAACTAAAATTTTGTATAAAAAAGGAATAAAAATGAGCATGTACTTCGTAGGGTTAAATAATTGAATTTAGTTGGCAAATAAACCAAATTTGTACTAGATTAGTTCTTGTATTATGTTTTAAGTATATGAACGGTGTTTTTAATTACATATGTATGTCGATAAATATCATTCTTATAAATATCATTATAAGAATGATATTTATAAAACAAAACAAAACTTGTTGTGATAAGCAAACAAATAATAGTGAAGAAAAAAAATTCTCAAGTATTACCGGGATATTTTTTCTTTAATTTTATAACAAAAAGTATGTTAATTTATAAAAATAAAAATTTAGCTGCGCTTAAGTGCGCCAATTTGAATTATTGCTATTTTTTTAGTGTAGCAAAGTAAACTGTCTAGTGGAAAAAAATCAAATTGATCAATAAAATATATATGGGATGAAAAATGTGAGATGGTTTGGTTTTTCATGTGCGTTATACCTATAAAAAGTTACACGGCTTTAAAGTCGAATTATTTTGATAATTTTTTTCACAATTTTTAAGTAACAAAAAATGAGTTTAGAAAAATAAATATCAAGAATTCATTTTTCAATAAAAATGCATGCAATTATATTTGTTTTATTCAGAAATGAAGCAGAAACAATGTAAAAATCCTAAAATTCAAATATTTATAAAAACACTGTAAAAAAAATTGTAAAGTTTTTAGCCAAAATATGTACTTAAAATGAAATAGTCAGCTTCGATGGACCCGAAAAAATAGGCAAAAAATATGTATATACTTAAGTTTAAGGATATATTGAAGGTGAGGGCGTCCATTCATCTAATTGAAAAAATAAAATTTTATTTAACTTTTAATTTTTTTTTAATTTATTGTAAAAACATATTTTTTAGCCTAACGTGGGCCTTATCTGAATTGAATCAAATTTGGTCAAATCATTAAAAATATCACATCCAATTACTATAAAAAAATTTCATACAGTTAGCAATTTTTTTAACTTTTATGACACTTATAAATTTCAGGATATTCGGGAAGGACACGAATCCTTGCTACGAATTTTTTGCTACGTTTTTCCAATCTAAATATATGTGCCAAATTTCAGCTCTTTACAATAACTTTTTCTATTTATGGCCACTCGTTATATGAAGTCACGACACTGTCCGCCGCTTTTAATTTTATTGTAAGTCACTTTGTGTTTAATATTTAGTACGTGTTTTTCTTCTATCAACCACTTTCTGAATTTCTATGCCCGAAGAACTAATGGCGGATTGAAATACTCATCCGAATCAGATCTTAATGGAGCTATAACTTTTATTGTCACTGTGTATATCCTCTAAAAGCCAAAGATACAGAATAGTGTTGTAGGTTTGGACACGTCATCGTATATTTAAATATTTTCATTATTACTGCAATAGGCAATCAATTTCGTTATAAGCAAATATATATATATATATATATATATTAAAGTAAATGTATTATAAACAAGATATCATAAAAATGGCAAAGAAGGATTGAAATATTTCATAAAAATGTGAACAATTTCATCATTTAAACTTAAACTTGAAATCATGTTCAATTAAAAAAATATGATTTTGGAATTCAATAACCTAAAGCAAATATCAGGCGATTTTCTACCGGGGAACAGTGCTTCCGAGGTATATAAGGGCACAAGACCCCGGGGTTCCGGGTTTTTCAGGTGAAAAAAATGCCAAATGACTGTCTGTATATAGCGGTTCAAAAGTTTGGCTATATACATAAAATTACACTAACTATTGCGATACCCTGTAATTTCCGAATTAAAATTTTATGCTTGTTATAGCGGTCGTAGCAATACAGGTTCTTTGTAAATTTCAACCGTCTGTCTGGAACGGTTTAACTCTAGAAAGACGGACTGGGGTCATTTGGCCCATTTGCAAATCTAACTCCTAATATTTCTTATCAATTATGCATATCTGACTGGCACTAATTATTTTATCAATTACTTTTCTCACTTTTTATTTCATAAAATAATTGCAAAAAAACAAAGACGCATATTTCATTTTAGACTGTTCAAAATGCCGTTGTTTTTAGTTACCTTTAGTATGCCAATTTCAATGTACTGTCAGCCAATATACCATTCGGAGTTTTTTTACTTTTATTAGTTTGTAAGTTCCAGATCCCTCTGTGACAAGATATTGGAAGGCGATGAAAGCGAAAATTAATTACTGGTAAAAGATAGTGACAGTTACGTTCCAGAAATAAGTTCTAATAATAATTCGATCGTTGATACACCATTACTTTTCTTATTTACGTAAAAGAAATGTGCTATTATAATCACTTTTCAAATTCCATCAATAGTAGAAAATGAACACGACATGCGGTCAGCAGGTGGAATCCTTGGAAGACTTTTTCTAAAAACCGCTTCGCACCAGATCGTATATGTAAAATCGAAATATCTGCTCAACGGTATCCCATTACGCTTGGCATTTAATGGAACTTTACATAAATAAAGAAGAAATGTGACTACCGACAATTTTTTTTTATTTCAGTATCGATGGCAGAGAATTTGCTCTCCAAACGAACAACTCTAGTTGAGACAGTCTACAAAGAGATGTTTCACTATATGTGAAAAATTTAGAGTTAAATTTGTATAAATTTGTATAAATAAACAATTTTTAAACCAAATTTTTATATTCAAATGTAAAATTTTGCAACTAAAATTAAAGGTAGTCAAATGACCCTTACCCGTCTCTTAAGGTATGTCAATTCTCCCGTCTTTCTAGTGTTAAAAGTTTGGCCATATACAATCAATTTACATAAACTATTGCGACACTCTTTAATTTATAATTTTAAATATTTATACTTATTATAACAGACATAGTAATGGACATTATGTATAATTCATATATATCAAATGAATTCACCTATTGGGACACCCTTTAAATTCAAATTTTAATTTAAATGCTTGTTATAGAGAACTTTGTCATACAGATTGTTTGTAAATTTTAACTGTGTGTCAATATACATCAACTAGTGGAACACCCTTTAATTTCTTATTTTAAATATTTATAATTGTTGCTATACCAGACATATTAGTGAACATTCTATTTTCAAGTATTTGTCTATAACGGTTCCCAAGATGGGGAAATAATGGTCAAATTACATAAATAATGGGGACACCCTTTCATTTATAGATTCAAATTTTATAGCGGACTAAGCAATATAGGTTCTACAAATTTTAACTGTCTATCTAAAACAGTTCAAAAATTTGGCCATATATATTTACATTAACTATTGGGACACCTTTAAGTTGGAAATTCATATTTTATACTTGTTATTACAGGGGACTTAGCAATACAAGTTCTTTGTAAATTTCTACTCTCTGCCTATAACGGTCCAAAAGTTTGGCTATATATAAATCAACTAATGGGACACCCTTTAATTTCTAATTTTAAATATTTATACTTATTATAACAGACATAGTAGCGAACATTCTGTGCAACTTTCAAGAGTTTGTCTATAACAGGTCAAAAGATAGGATCATAAAGGTGAAATCACGTCACCTATGGGGTCACCCTTTGTTTTTTAATTTTATTTTTTTTATTAATTTTTGTTATTGGGACCTATAGTGATACGCATTTTTTTTAATTTATATTGGTGACCTATAAAGTTCACAATACACGAAAAAAAACATTTATGTTGTATGGGGACACATTGACCGAGTTCTGAAGACACAAACAAAAAAGAGGTGCAGGGAAGTCGTTGGGACTGCCAATAGAAGTGAAAACTAAGTGACTTGTGATTAATTTTTCCCAAGATTTTTTATGAAATACAAAGCAAAAAGATCATTGAAGTTTTCACAGTTTTACTACACTTTTATATATGTATATGTATATACATGCATGCATCACTTTGGTGACGCAGTAAACGAGTAGTAAAGTAAATACCAGAGATCAGCATTAGTTCATTCGTTTTTTATTTTGTGTTGAGTGCAAGCAAAAATAAAACAAAATACATACATATGTACATCAAAATAATTTAATTTAATACAATAAAATGGAGAATAAAGCTTTTCTCGTGTTTTCTTTTTAGATTTAATATCCGTCAACAAAGTACTTATTGTGTCAACCTCTTCCGTTGTTACTTTGACTTCAGTTGATTACGTTAAAGTTTAACGTATGACGGATTCTATGTGCCACGGCCTTTAGAGTAAATAGAGTGAGCAATATAAACATGTTGTTTGATTCATTACAAAATCTGTATCAGAGGGAAAAAACATGTTTCGTTTCGTTTTTTTTTTCAAATAAAACATTGCAATGTTGCTAACGGTGTGTTAAAATTAGACTTGTGCCAATAGAATATATAAAAATAACAGCTTTCATTTGTTTGCATAACGACAAACTGAATGGCAGGAACACCGATAGACAGTCAGACATACAGTAAGACAGACCATCCGTCAGATCGTCACACAGTCCGTCAGATAGTCAGACCGTCAAATATTCAAACGGTCATATAGTCCCACTGTCAGATAGTGAGTCAGGCCGCCAGATAGTGAGTCAGACAGGGCAGTCAGACCGTTCCTAAAGAAGTTTTCACTTCAATATTGATGACGACGGTTTTTTAGTGACGACGGTTTTTGAAATCGGTATTTTTTCTTCAACCAAAAAGTGCTCAACGTGCCTAAAGAAGTTTTCACTTCAAAAAACACACAGATGAATTGAACACACTTTTTTTGAAGTCGGTTAAAAAAGAGTCTGATTTCGAATTGAAATCACAAAGTACAACAAATATTATAAACCGAGATAACAAATACAACACCAAAAACCAAACACATGCCTTTTCTTGTTGGTTAAATATCACATACAACAACTAAAAACACCTTACCTTTTGTAATATTTTTAATCTTAAAATATTTAAAAATTAAAAGAAATAAACGAATTTTTACAGCTGCCATGCACAAAAAAAGTAAAGCAAAAAATAATTAACTTCGCCATGCTGCCACCTAGTAAAATAGTATCAATTCAAAATATAACCAAATTTAAGTAAAACAATTTAATTATTTTTAACTTGAATAAAGGCTCAAATCAAAATAATACCTTTTTTATGAAAATATACGATGTATTTCTGTTTTAACTTTGGTATTAACTCAAAATAATATCTTTTTGTTGATATAAAGGTACTCAAGACACTATCCCGAAAATGGTCTCAGATGTGGGTTTCGATATGAAAGATTAATACGTTGAAATTTTTACAGTAGATAGATATTGATGTTGTTAGTTGATTTCTTGCAAAAAGTAAACATTTTATAAGTTAGTTTTTTGTGAGTTTGCTTTGTTTTGTCTTTAATAAAATATGTTTTATTGGTAAAAAAAACTTTTTTTTTAGTTTGACGTTTTTATGACGATTTCAATAAGCTATATTGACAATAATGTGGATTTTTTTCCAAGAATATGACGATATTGCCTGTAAAAAATCTGGCAGCTATGCTCACATCGCAAATTTTATGCGTTTTGCGATTGTCAGATCAAAAACTACTGAATGGATTTTAAAAAAATTTTGTGAAAAGATACCTTAGTATCCTGATCGCAATATAGGATACAAAACATTTATTTCCAAGAGAAAGTGGACAAAAAGCAATGAAAAATGCAATTTCCGGTTTAAAGGTGCTGAATTTTTTGGTTTTAAACTGGTATATTTTCAACTCGGTTTTTTTTCAACACCTTTTTATTACTTAAAGTGGGACATTTTATAAACTATTGCGCAACAGAATGGCGAAGGTTGAAAAAATTTCTATATAATCTTTACTTTGTAGAATTACATTGTTATAAAAATATTTTAAACACCTCTTACAGAGGGTTACAAAAATTTTAGAATTTTTTATAATTTTATTCAGGGAGTGGTACCTTTATATAAAGTAAATACATAAACCATAACTGAAGCACTATAAAAGTAAGAGTCTTGGTGTGGAATACTTTCAAAGCAAAATCGAGCAAAATATTCTCAGGACGCCCACGACGTGGCGGGCACAGCTAGTAAGTATATAACTTTCTCGGCCTTTTTTTAATATTACATATATGTGGGATACGTATGTAATCCTCTTATGCAAAATACTGTTTGGATAAATACTGGTAAAAAAAACTTAAAAACCCTGCTTTTCATAATACTGCTTTGCAAAATACTGGATTTCGTAATACTGTTTTGCAAAATACTGTGAAGTAAAAATGCTGGTTTACAAAATTTATTTTCTTAAAAATAACTTCAACAAAAATATATAATTTTCAAAAATTAACAAAAAATTAATTTCAATGCATTTTATAAACTTAAATTAGAACAAAATTTTTGGAAATTCGCTTTAGATAGGCTGTAGGGCTTAATTCACACCTTTTTATTATAACTCTATATATATATATATATATATATATATATATATATATATATATATATATATATGTTTTCGCCGATTGCATAGTTTTAGTATAAATTTTGTAATTTGTTCTTTGAAATTAAGTCTTTTCTATTTTTATAATGAAATAATTTTTGCAAAAAAATCCGACTTCAAAACGAACAAACTTAAAATCATGTTTCTTTACTACGGTAAACTATACATTGGTTATATTATATTCCAGAAAGATTGCGGCAGGATTTTTAAATTTCGTAGAGCAAGATATGAATGCAGATTCAAAAAAATGTATAATAAAGACTAAAGAGGGTTTAATTTAAGTTTTCTTATTACTCTTATTATTTGGATGTTAATTTAAACCTTTAACTATGGAGGTGGTGGTAAATTTTACCCTCTCTTTTAATTTTCTTAAAAAACTCGCTTATATGTGGCTCTAGCTAGCACTGTAATTCTTTAAGTATCTTCTTGTATCATGATCATTGCTATTCAGGTGTATTTTGGCTGTTGTAGCGATAGCGTGAGCGGAGCAAATCAAATGCTGGGGTAAAAATTACCACTTGTCCATACTTATGTAATTTTTTCTTTCAAAATATTTTACCACCACGTCATTGATAACGTAAGTATTCAGTATAAAAAAATTACCACACCTCCAACTTAAAGTTAGATTTATGCAGAATTATTTTTACCACTTGCCCATTTTATCGTTGGCAACAAATTTATTTCGTAGTAATTTTTAGTTTGATCAATATTTTATACTTAAATACAAATTTTTTTTGCTGAGAAATGTCAAATTTAAAAAAGCTTAGCGATTTAGATATAGCTCAGTTTTTTGAAGATGATGGCGAATTTAGTGAAGTCTATGACGAAATTATCAGTTCAGACTCCGTCCCCCACCCCCGATGGAATCAGTTCCTGCTACTGCCACATTATGCTACATATGTCCGAGCAGACTAAAGTGAAAAAAAAATACACTACTGTCTCTATTGTAGTAAACCAATGTTCATGCATACACTGCACAGATATTAGACAAACAAAAAACCACCGAAAGGGGCATTTTCTTTGTATGATTATTTTTTTTATGAGCTGTTTTTTTTTCTATTATAGTACACATTTGGCTGTGAAAAAATGCGATTTAACATTTGTTATGTTTTTAATTTTACATATTTTTTATGAGTTTTCGATGTTAAGTTTTTGTTATAATAAAAAATAGGCTTGTGAAATAAAATGCCAGTTTCGTTAAACTAAAAAAAAAAAATTTGCAATTTGTTATTGTAAACATACCATTCCTTTTTAAAAACACATATAATTAAGAAAAAAGTTTTTTTTATTAAAAAATTTTAAAAATATTAAAAGGGGTATAATTTACCACCACGTCAGAAGATATGTCCCAAAATTTCACCACCAGAGTTAAAGGTTAAGGAAAGAACATTAAATTGAAAGCATTATTTTTGCAAAAACGAGACGGAAGACAACGTGCCCATCGCCTAGCGTTAAATCGTGAACGCTTATCGAACGAAACATCTGAAGCTCGTTCTGTGAGCACACGACAATCCCATCTAGTTCGTAGGGACATATTAAGTGAACAAGCCTTTGAAATAGCTATTAATGTTTTTGCTGATGTAATAGAAATATTAGAAAAACCACAACCACATACTAAAACAAAATGACGCCCGCAGAAAAACCGACTGAATTATCCAATTTGACAAGCGTTAAAGAAAGGGTTTTAAGTCGGATAGTACCGTTTTTAAAAATTATTAAATTAAATAACCAGTTAAGTCAAAATTGTTGCAAGGGACAGGTTATTTTATTTGCAAAAAATGTTGTGGAAATAGCTGAACAGTTGCAATTGACTCCACATCAAGCTGGTTTGGTTTTTAGTAGTTTTCGAAAGTCTAGAAAACGTTTCATTACATAAAGAATTCGTTGTAGATATGCAAAGACTAAATCAAGCTTAACTTGGTTAATATCCAACAATCACATTTTGAAACTACTTCAAACATTACTCCCTTAGTTCAAATATCTGAAAATTTTATTTCAGAAGAGGGTGCTATAACCTCAGAGACTTCTACAAGCCATTACGTTAATTTAAGTGATAACAATGCAATATTACGCGGATCATTTCACAAAGGTGACTTAAGATTTAATTCCTCTCGGGGTAAATAATGCACTGGAATAGCGACTGTTGCTTTTGTAGCATTTAGTGTATCAGATTCAAACAATTGGGGGAAGAGCGATATCGATTATATTTTAATCATTGGGGATAAATACTACAATGACTGCATACTTACTTCGCGTATGGCGAAGTAAATCCTGACTACCGTGCTATAACAAATTTAATACCAAGACTTGTCTACAGTAGACAAAGTGTATCTTTAACGGTTCTCACAGAAACCAATTATAATGGTCACATAGACAATGACAATAGTTCGAATGGTTTTCCGAACCTAAAGAATGCTCTAAGAAGTTTTTTCAGAAAACATTCAAATGGGATACTTATAGCAAACCGCATCTCCATGCCAGCACACTGTAAGAATTTAGCCAAAAGTCAAATATACTGGTTGTTTGATTTCCATGCCCGTGGTCCGAAGGGAGCTTCAGCACCTTTGTATGGAGCGGCTTGTTGCATGCGCTTTAGTAATCTGGATGATATGCATGTCGTCTTAAGATGCAATTTATTAGTATAATCAAGGATAGAAGAAGAAGGAATTCTGCGGTACAACCTCAATGTAGTTTCGTTAACGTCGTTAATTATATCATTAAACAACCAAGCAGAATCGGAGAGACCTACATTGAAACAGTCAGGAATATTAAGAATAGGGAGTCCAACAGCAACCAGCAATTGTTTAGAAAGTGTTGTTAGACCTTCAACAGACGATACAATGAAATTAGCCGCAATTTCTAGGAAAACAGCACCGCCTCTGTTTTTGGAGCAAGAACGCAGCATGGAGGAATTGTGTTGGTATTTTCTTTATCCGGATGGTAAGAATGGGTTTGGCGTGGATAGAGAAAATGAGGTTTCCTCTTTGGATTACTTTCAAAACTGAGTAATGTGTGGTGATAAAAGATTGAATAAAAATGAATATTTGTTTTATGCTCTATCTATTGTTGAATATTTTCGTGCCAAATCAAGCGTTTTAGTATCATGTAGGATGTGACAAGGTCCTAGAGAGCAAGAAATCAGTTGGCAACCTCGTGAAGCTAAAACGTCAAATTTTGGAACTCCTAAAACAGCTAAACTAAAAAGCTATATTTTTTGTGTTTTTACCTAAAATTGATAAACGAGATTAATCTCTACGTTTTAAAAAATTCACGTTTATCTTAGATTTTTTAAAGAATGCCGGCAAAACAAAGAAAAAGTTTAAATAATAAAAACAAAATAATATGTATACAATGTAAAACATTAGTGTTGGACAACGAAGAGGCTCTACAATGTGATGCTTGCTTAAAAACTCTACACTCCCAATGCAGTAAGCTGGATAAAAAACAATACGAGCTTTTAATAAAAAACTCCTCTCTTGAGTATGAATGCCACTTTTGTGAACCGAATCAAAATGTTTGTTTAAGAGTGGATGATATCACAGAAATTAAAATTAAACACCTCAAAGGCTTGTAGATAATATGCACCTGACATTTCGCACTATTAGAGAATCAGCATCGTATTGGCAGAAATGTTGCTCAGAGTTAATTGCAATGGTTAGAGCTTTAGGCCCTCCAACATGGTTTTTAACATTTTCTTGCAATGACTTAAATTGTGTAGAGATGATAATGCTAGATGATTGCCGATGGACGAGACATCAATGATGCCGAACAACTCACATTTCGGGAACGCTTAGAACTTTTGCAAAAATACCCTGTAGACAATAAAGATTACTTGGCTGGCCCTATTGATGACTTTTGGTACCGAGTGGAGTTCCAAAACCGTCGTACCCCACATCTATACATGTTAGTGTGGTGCAATAATATTCCGGAATTTTCAACTCCACAAAGTGGTTTCATGCTCATTAAAACCTAATGACCCTGTGTTGCGACAATTAGTCGAAGGTTTACAGATCCATAAACATACTGCAACATGGAAAAAATCGCCAATCCGATAGTTGTCGCTTCGGTTTTCCAAAACCATCTAATGACAACACTGTTTGTCTAGACTCAGATAAAGCACTTTCTATTAGGCATATGAAAGGGAAATATTGATGTTCAACCCTGTGGTAGTGTTACTGATGTGGCTTACTACTTCGCAAAATATGTAAGTAAGTGCGAACCACACGATACAGGTGATGAATACGAGAGGCTATTTCGAGGGCTAAAAGACAATTATTTTCAGTGTCAAAGGCTATTTTAAATCAACGATTGGTAAGCGCTCCAGAATGCGCATACCGATTATGCCATTTACCGTTGAAGATGCTACGAAAGACGGTTTTTGTAAATAGTTACAGGCCGGAAGAACGCTTCAGACAACTGAGGTTTGACAGCGATGAATCCAGTATTAACAATAAAATTTTTGATCGTTGTGTTTTGCGTCAAAACGACCTAGAGGATCTAAGCCTTGCCGAATTTGTCGTTCGTTTTGAAACAGCCTCTAACACTACGTGGTCGGAAGACTATGGTGATTTGGAATTAAGAGACGGCGATATAACAATAGCGAAGTACATAAAATAGCTTGACAACTCGAAAACGCGCGTAAGAAACAAGCCGGCCGTATTAGGTACTCGCTATTATCCAATTAATAGTGACAAAGAAGAGTACTATTATAGCTTAATAGTTTGCCACATACCATTTCGTGATGAAGGTTAATTACTGCTTCAAAACGAAACCGCTGAAGTCTGTTTTGAGAAGACGTCAAAGAGATCTTCGCCCTCTTCAAGGAAGTGTCAGCGCAGAACAATTTTCTTATGCTGAAGCTGAACAAATTATTCAACAGGCTCTAGCACAAGCAACTGCCTTCAATACCGCACGTGAAACCCATGTCCACAATGCTCTCATATTATGTGCTGGTGAACAATTTGTAAATGACGATGACACGTATTGTGAAGAGGCGGGTGAACGATCAGTAATGACAGACAAACTGTTGCTGGAATGCATTCGCGGACTTAATATACAGCAAAGTAATTTAATGTTTAGATGTTTAAATCAGCTATTACTATTATATAACGGAAGGTGCTGGTAGTGGAAAATCATTTCTCCTAAAATTGATCGTTGAGCACATTAAGCGTTGCTATGCACCAACAGTAGATATACTGCAGAAGCCTATTTATGTGGAGGTCGGGTCATAAACTGGTGTTGCTGCTCGTCAGATATTTGGTAAAACTCTACACAGTATTTTTTTGCTTCCGATTGAAAAAGGAAATACTATGAAAATTACCGGACAAAGGCCCGAGAATGAGCGTCGTAAATGGCGCTATATAAATTGGCTAAAAATAGATGAAATTTCTATGGTCTCCTAGACAACCTCATCTAAGACTTCGAAAATTGAAGAATAACGAAAAATTGTTTGGCGGAGTCTATATTTTGCTCTTTGGTAACTTATTTCAGCTCCCTCCGGTGAAAGGGTATTGGTGTTTTTTGCAGACATCGTGGTTTTCAGCCGAGGTTAATTTGTGGCATGATTTTTCTTTCTGTGAACTGACAATGAATATGCGGCAGCGCAATGATACCGAATTGATCGATTTGTTGAACAGCTTACGGGTAAGGAAATTGACAACGGCTCAGCTAAAGTTACTTTGCGAACGGTGGCACGTACCTTTAATTGGAGATTTTGCTGATGTTGTTGCGGTACGTATTTTTCCCACTGTCAGGCAAGTCGAACACCACATAAAAAAATAGCGTTGAAAATGAAAATTTCCATCGGTCATATCAAATCAATGCGGTAGATGAGTCTCGTGAAATAGCGACACATGGCAGGAAACTACCAGACAACGTAATTTCCAAAGACGTTAATAACTGCGGTGATTTTCTTACATCGATTAAAATTGGAGTTGAATCCCGCGTAGCGTTGAGACTTAACATTGCTGTCTCTGAGGGGCTAGTAAATGGTGCTAATTTAATAATTAAAAAAATCAAATGGCAGGCCCTAAGGAGAGATTGATTGGAGGTTGAGGAGCTACCGGAAGCAGTGTACGTTAAATTTGATCATGAAACTATTGGTATAAGGCTAAAAACATAATAACGGTTGCATACCGATATCACAATCAAGCACTACGTTGCAAGCAACAAGAGGTTACTCAAACGTGGAGCTTCGCATGCTTCCTTTTATATGAAGCTGGACGGTCACAGTTCATAAATTACAGGGTACCACTCTCGAAAAAGCGGTAATAGATCTTGGTAAGTAACTTTGCAAAAGGCCATATATATGTTTCGCTTAGTCGTGTGAGAAGTTTGGATGGCATAGTTTTATAGCTTTGACAGAAATTACGAGGCTACGAAATCTGTGCTCTGACAATTGCGGTCATACATAATATAGCTTCCTTTATAGGCGCCACCCATAGAATGCCTACATTTTAAGTGGATTGGTAGTTATTTATTTTCATGATACCAATTCAGCTTCAACAGACACTACTTTCTGGACGAATATGTAAGAATTTTAGCGAAAAATCCTATAATTTTTATATGTATGACTTTTATTTCTGAGGATTACCCTTAATTTCCTGCAGATTGTAACATGAAACTGTGTGGCATCATGCGACATAGAATAAACGAGTTTTCTTATGCGTGTTAAGGTTGACGTTTTAAATTTTTTAGGTATTGAATGTCATTGCAAAGAATTGCCTTGATATTAAAATTTTTAATTAAAACTTCAAGCATTTAGAAAAGTAAATTCTTACAAGCCCATAAAAACTTTTATTAAAAAAAAATTTTACTCACAAGATTATGTTTGAATGATCAAATAACTAAAAATTTGTTAATGAGAATAAAATACTATTGTTATTATCCTACATGCTTTTTTACCAAGTGTTGCCTTGGTCCCCTTTCAGGCTTTTTCTAATCACCGGAGAAATGGGATAGGGACACCCTTTCATTTCCAATCGCATACTTGTTATATTAGACATACTAAAACACGTTCTGTATAAATATCAAGTATTTGCCTACAACGGTTCTAAAGGTGACGCCACATTAGTCAAATTACCTCACCTAAAAGGACACCCTTTAGGTTCTATTGTAGTTGTTATTGTAGGCATAGTAATATTAACTTTTTTAGGATTTCAAGAGTTTATCTATAAGTGTTCAAAAGATAAAGTCATATACATACATAGATCAAATTCATTTATTAATTACACTATAATTTTAACCTTTATACTTGTTGTGTAGCGGACATAGCATACTATACGTTTTGTGTGAAAATCTACCATATACAAAAAAAATAGCAGCTATGAGGTCACCTATTATTTTTTTACACTTATTATTGCTGACAGTAAAACAAAATTTGTTTAAATTCTAAGATTGGCCATATAAATCAAGTTACATCAGCTATTAGGGCACTCTTTAATTTTTAATTTAGATATTTATACTTTTTATAATAGTGGATAAAGTAATGTACATTCTGTTTAATTTTCAAGTGTTTGTCTATAACGGATTTAAAGATAGGGCTGTATAGTACAAATTATATCAATTATAGGGACACCTTTTATATTTTTTTCGTAATTTGTTATACCCTTCACCACAGGTGGAAAGGGTATAGCTAAGTTTGTCATTCCGTGTGTAGTTTCTACAATATTCATTTCCGACCCCATAAAGTATATATATTCTGGATCCTTATACATAGAGAAGTTGATTATGCGATGTCCGTCTGTCCGTGTTCGTGTTGTAATGTCATTTGCCAAGGAACCAGAAGAGATACAAAAAATTTAAGTACACCAATCTGTCAGGCATAGTTTCAAAAATGTTGGTATTGCAATTCAGCAACATCGGATCCATTCCTTTGGAGGCTGCGGGCCAAAAACCAGGCCTACCTATATTTTTTCACGTTTTTTTTTTTTTTTAATTTTTTCGTCTATAACGTTTCTCTTTTTGTCCAATAAATATTAGACTGCGACAGGTAGATCGCAAGGAGTGTTTTTTTTTTGTTTTTAGATTGGTAGGGTTTTTCTGCATTGATTTGTATTAGAGACTTTTATAGAAAGCAATATACATAGAGGTAGCCAATGGACCCACAGGGTATCCACTGGTAAATAGGAGCAGTTAAAAGGCACTTGGGGGATCAATATGAGGAATTTTTTTTTTTAAGGATTTCTTTTTGTTTTAGTCTGACCATTCTAACTCAATATAGATTGCAGAAAAGTACTAAATTTAACAAAAAAATTTCAATAAAATTTTTAACAATTTTTTTTTTAATTTAAAAAAAAAGTAAACAAATTTTTTTTAAAAAAATATTTACAAAAAAATTTACAAAACATTTTCAAAAAAGATATTTTAAAGAAAAATATTCGAGAAAAAAAATTTTAAATCTTCCAAAAATTTTTCGAATAAAATTTTACAAAAAATTTTTACAAACAATTTTCGAAAAATTAAAACAAAAATTTGAATATTTCTTTGAAAATCATGACTGTAACATAACATATATTTAATAATAAGAATATACATATGTATGTATGTATATAGAGTGACTATTTTTTTAAATGCGTTTGATTTTTAAATAGATGATATATCTGTTTTAAAACCTAGGTGCATTAAACACATAGACATCATCAGGATACCGACTACAAACTGTCAAAAATGAAATACACACGTTTATAGGTAAACGATTATTTTGAAGCCAGCAAAGCTACATGGCTACACGACCACCGTTGTGGCTGTGTTCTATTTCTTTAAAGCATGAATAATGACTCTCATACGACTTTTTTTAATTTACGTAAAGAGTCAACAATATGGATAATGCTGTCTGTATAAATAAAATCACCGTGGTGAAGGGTATAGAAAATTCGGCACGGCCGAATATAGCACTTTTACTTGTTTATTGTATCTTCAATATTTTTGAATTTCTAATTTCAAATTTGCTAGTTTTTATCGCGAACTTAGCAATAAAGATTCTTTGTAAGTTTCAACTATCTGGCTATACCAGTTCAAGAGTTTGGCCATATACATTAAATTACGTCAACTATAGATACACCCTTTAAATTTGAAATTTTATACTTGATGTTCTAGCGGACTTAGCAATACAGGTTCTTTGTAAATTTCAACCGTCTGGCTGTAACGGTTAAACAATTTCGCCATATACATCAAATTACATTATAACCCCCTTTAGCTTATAATTTTAAATATTTACATATACTTCTTATAACCAGTCAAGGTAGTGGTTATTCTGTCTAATTTTTAAGTGTAGGGCCAAATAGGTCAAATTACATCAATTATGGGGACACTCTTTAATTTCTAAATTTAAAGTGTATATTTATTGCTATAGCGAACTTGTAAATTTCAGCTGTCTGTCTATAACGGTTCAAAAGTTTGGCCACATATGTACATCAAATTACATCAACTATTGGGATAGGCTTAGTTTCCAAATCCGAATTTTATACTTGTTATAGCAGACTTGCAATACAGGTTCTTTGTAAATTTCTACCGTCTGTCTCTAACTGTTCAAAAGTATGGCCATATATATCAAATTAAATGCACTTTTGGGGCACCCTTTAATTTATAATTTTGACTATTTATACTTGTTATTATAACGGTCATAGTAACCGACATTATGTCCAATTTTCAAGCGTTTGTCTATAGCGGTTCAAAAGATAGGACACCCTTTAATTTTTAGATTTATTTTTGTATTACCTTTTGCTATTGGGAGCTATATTGACACGCATTTTTTTTAAAGTGGTGTCCTCATAGTACACGAGCTAAGTTAGCGGATTAACAGAGGTCTGTTAAATTAGTAGGTTTGTGTCTAAGCTAAAAAATTTTAAAATTTATCCTCACACACATAATGTTGCTGAATGTAAATAGAACAAATTAATTTAAAAAATGTAATAAATTTGTTTTGTTTACATTCAGTAACATTAGGCCCAATTAGCTCATGATAACAAATAAAATTTATGTTAGTTTTGGATACCAAAACCATAAATTTTTGGGGACATTTTCCATACAAGTAAAAAATTGGTTCAATCGGGCCCATGTTCACTAGCATGCTTCTAGAACAAATAGTACTAGTTATTTTCCAAACATACTCAATGTTTATTTAAGCATAAGATGGTATAGGAAAGTTTACAGTTGAGTACTGGTGCTTTTTATACTAGTAAAACACAAGTTTGATCTTCTACAGGGTATTTTAACAATATAATGTTAATAACCTATACTATATACATATTTTATAATAAACCAATTTATTATTTAAACATATTTCTCTGCTCAAGCAATATCATCAGAAACGTTTTATCCACATTTTAAAAATAGAGAAAATTCTTTTTGAAAAAATAAAAGATTTAACAAAAACACTTATTCTAAAACATCAAAATGTTTTTAGTTTAAATCTGAATAAGTTTGTTTATTTGGCTGTAGAAAAAAAAAATCGTTATTCCGAAGACCTAGTGCTATGTTTTGTATAAAATCGATTTAAGTAACAGAGCGAAAATATTTGCCCATCTATGTGTAAGTACAATAAACCATATTATTAACAAATTTAAGTTTGGTAAGAAAATAATTTTGTATACTTTGTTTGCTTTTTATTTTCATAAAGACCCACGAAATGACGTAGTCCACCTACCAAAAGAGGCTATTCAAAATTAAAAAGTTCTTTAAATTTATTTTTTAAAGAAGAACAACATCCCTGTTAGCAGCAAAATTATTATTAGATTCAAACAAAAATGTTTTCGAAAATCGAAAAAAGTATCAAACAACAATTTGTTTGGAAATATTTTAGTAATAATATTTTCTGTGAACGAATTTGGCAGAAGCTTTCTCATTACACACGCGGTGCTGCGCAGAGTATAAATCGTTCGATTTCGTACCATTTTTGTTTTGCATCGTAATAGAGAGTAACACCCCAGGTCATGTATTTCAAAATCTATGCAGACCCCAACTGTCATACACAAAATTGACTCTTTCCAATTATATTTTAAACAATTGCATTTGCTTTTGTTCTTCCCAATTTTAAAATCGATGACATTTCGGAATCGATAAAAAAATCTTCGACAGACCTTTGACAAAGGTATTGTGTTTTGGCTTTTTTACTTCCATTTTTATGGACAGAAAATATTTGATTTATTCTACTAACAAGGAGAAATATTGCTTTTCTTGGCCGAACATCAGAAAGGTGACTAAAATAATAATAACAAAAACCGTGTCATCATACAGTTTTTGTCTTTTTGCACTGGCTGGACTTAAGTATATACATATACAGTGATGGACTTAAGTATAGGCACAAGCTGCAAAATGAGGCAAACTGTAATTTTTTTACATTTATTAGTATCAAATGTTTATTTTTGGAACATAAAATGGTTCTAACAGAGCTTCATAAAAACAACGAACAGATTTCATTCGCTGATAGAATAATAACGAAAAAAATTAAAAAAAACTTAATTTTTATGGCATAAAAGTATAGGCACAGTCAATGTTAACGGAAATAAAATACCATTTGAAATTCGCCAATCTGGCAATACTTTATTTTTCCACAGACTGGAATGTACCGATATTATATTCAACTTATATCAGTTGGTATATAGTTAGCAAAACTTGTTAAAATAACAAAATTCTTAGTCTTTTTCTAACAATGCACAGTGGGGCAGAATCAAAATATTTTGGGAATAACCTAGTAATTTATAAACGGCTAAGCCGATTAATCCTCATAGAGCCACCCTCTGGAGGTGGCTCTATGTGGATTCTATGTGGTCCCAAAGTTGGGAACCTCGCACCTGGAAATTCTTTTACAGCTTGCCATTTCTTCAGTTTTATTCTGATTTTTTTAAGTTATACATGGTCTTAAAGGTCTTTTATCAGTTTATGTTAACATAACAGTACCATAACAAAACATAAATCAGTAACATAAACTGATAAAAGCGTGATAAATATGGGAATACTCATATTTAAAAGCACATAGCTTTGAAAGTAAAAATGATATTGAGGTGATTTTTTTTTTGTTTGATAGGAAATTGCGTCATTTATATTCATATATATCAAATTTAATTATTAATTAATTAATTATTACAACAAAATTTTAAAATTTGTTGCCGATATCTGAAAATTTCGAAAAATTATGGTAAAAACGGGCAAATTTGAGGGAAGGAAAAATTTTAGATATGCAATAAAATTTTTATTAATTAAGCAAAACAAATAAAATTTTCTGTGTATGTGTTGTTGATCAAGTAAAAATAAATAACAAAAATCTGCAATATTAAGAAAAAGGAAATTCCACAATTCCCAAAATAAAGACCAAAAATCCCAAAATTGGGATTTTTATTTATAGAAACAATTTAGGGCATATATAGCTTTATTACTGCAGTCTTCTTTTTTCGATCCCAGCTTTGGCATTTTCGAATATATAGGATAAAGTCAAAATTTCGATGTAAAATAGGTCATATTGTGGGACCCCCATCTTCTATAAGGCTGATCAATATTATATGAAATTTGTTCAAGCGTACACACATATAGTTAGCTTACACAAAAGTATAAAATTTGTATATATTCCTTTAAAAAAATGTTTCTATGAAAAAAAATACGTTAACGGCCTTTTTTGGGCTAAAGTACACAAAAATGCAATAATTTTGGATTTTTTAAATTGAAATTCATCTAGTTTTTAACTCAGTAAAGATAAAATCTTCAAATTTATCGCTAACTACGATAAAAAATTTAAAAAAATTTGCTGAAAATTGTACCCAATATTTTGAAAAAACTGGACCAGGGTAGCGAAAAATCAAAAATTTTATTTCTTAAAATGCTTATAACTCAATCATTTTGAATTAATATTTGCAAATTTCGATACCATTTTGTATGTATTGACAAGACCTTTAAGACCATGTATAATATAAAGACCACATAGCGCAACCCTTAGGAGGGCGCATGGTACCCACTTTTAAAACTTAAGTTCAGATACGCCTCTGCTCTGCTCATGTCAAATTTTGGATCAATCGGCCTAGGCGTTTATAAATTACTAGGTTATTTCCAAAATATTTTGATTCTGCCCCACTGTGCTATGTTCAGTTCAACTTTAAAAATTCAAGTCTATAATTTCTTTCACGTTTTTTGAGGTACCCTCTAAGTTTTAATTATTTATTCTACTAGAGCATAGTACTAAATACCCGGTGTAAATATCAAGTGTCTGCCTTCAAGGTTAAGAAGAGAAAGTCCAACTGCGCAACTTTGAGACATTAAGGCAACACCCCATTATATATGTAAAATCGATTCATTATCGAAACACCCTTTAATTTTTGGGTTTGTTATTTGTTCTAGGGGACAAATTTGTACATAGTTTGCGTAGGTGTAAAGTGTCTACCCGTTCTGGTTAAAAACTTCGGCTACAACTATTCGAAAATATTTGCCACTCTCGCAAAACCCTTTATTTTTATTTTTTATATTTTTGCCATAAATTTACACACTCTGTATATACTCGCATTTAAAAACTAACGGTCATATCCGCGAAAGCTACATCACTATCGAAATATTCTTTATATTTTATTAATTATTGTTATATGTCACTGCCCTAACACAGTAATTCACCACCTGTAAAGATTTCAAGACTCTACATATTATGGTTCAAAATTTAGACCGTATACATGCAAATCTCCACACTATTTATTTATATAAATTTTATTCCTTCTACTGATTGAGAAATAAACACATATACGTGAAAAACGCGTCTCTTTCGGAACACCTTAAAAGTTTTAGTAGTTGTTGCAATAGCGGCCACAGTTATACACCTCCTGTGAAAATTTCACGAGTCTACCTATTTCGCTTCCAGAGATAGAAAGCGCTGACAGACATTGTAGCGAAAACAAATGGGTTACTTTTTACCTTTGGGAAACATTTTAGGTGAACAAAAAAATCGTAAGTACACCTGCGATGTTACTTTACTTTAATTAAATTAAACATGTAATTATTCTTTGCTAGATTTTATAATAAAATATTCCCCTGAAGAAGTTTGCAAAAAACAAACGAAACGTTGGGAAAAAAATGGAAAAATGATCTGATTTTATTATTTATATTTGGAAACAAATAACTGACCATAACAGCCCGGAGAACACTATAATTTTCTTTAAAGAAACAGTTTAAACATAGTATTGGTCATAAAACAAAACTAAATTATACTATCGGTGGGCCCGCCGAAGAAGAGAGGAGGATAAATAACATAAATCAGGCATAAAAATAACAACAACATGGAAAGTTTTTTCAACCACATAAAGGAAAATTATGACACTCAAACATGCAGCTTTTTAAAAAAAAATACAGCAGAGAGACAGAAAGACTAGCTAAGTCAATTGAAAGAGCAACTTATTTACAAAAATGCAGGCAAATGAGTATCACCCCCACACATATAAGAAATAGCACAAGAAATCTAAAAGACTTATTTAAATCAAAACAAGCGAAAACTGAAGCAGAAAAAATTGAACTTACACAAAAAACTACTAAATGTAGAAATGTAAAAATAAGAGACACACATACAAACACAGCAACAATAAAAAAGAGATACACAAAATTGAGAGAGAGATCAGAAAAACACTTGACAAAACAGAACTTACAAAATTTAAAAAAAACACAGTGGGATAAGTTTCACAATATACGGACAAAAATTCAAAAAACACACTTAACAAAAATAAATAAACTAAAATATGAAAAATTTACAAAACTTAACCTTATTTATAATGACGAATGGTTTATTAATCAAACTAATATAAAATTTGAACTGGAACAAAAATGGATCCTCTCACTTGGAAATAAATTTGCATTACCAATAAATGACAAAAATTTTGCACCGATTCCTCTAATAGCTGATATTGAACAATGGGTTCAAAATATGAAAGACGAAACTGAAAAAGAAACCACAAGATCAAAAATTGCAAACAGAATTGCCTATTTCAAACGGAATAACAGAAACACTGAAAAAGAAAAATTTATATTAAATGCCTACGAGGAGACAAGAAAAATTATTGGAAAACACAAAGACAACATCGTTATAACCACTGCGGACAAAGGTAACAAAACTGTCGTAATGTACAAAAACATCTATAAAAATAAAATGGAACAAATATTAGATGACAATAACACATATAGAGAGATAAGAGAAAATCCCACTCAAAATCTTCTAAAGAAAAATAATACATTAGTAAAAGAACTATATAAAGAAGGTTACATCTCAAAATTTGAAAGATTTAAATTAATTCCACATTCGGTTGCGGCTCCTGAATTATATGGCCTTCCAAAGATTCATAAAGATAGCATGCCACTGAGACCAATATCTTCATCCTTGAAAGTACCGTGCTACCAAATATCAAAATATGTTGGTAAAATCCTGAAAAACATAACATCAACGACTTATAACATACGCAATTCTTTAGACATAAAACGTAGATTAGGGGATGTCAAACTAGAAAAAGATGACATTATGGTTTCGTTCGACGTGGTATCACTTTTCACCAATATACCAATCTATTTAGCAATAACAAATATAATGGACAAATGGGAAATACTCAAAACTTAAACGTCAATATCAAAACAAAAGTTTTTGAAAATTCTTCAATTTTGTTTAAAAGAAAATAATTACTTTGCTTATGATGGCAAACTTTATCATCAATTGCATGGTATGCCCATGGGGAACCCCTTATCACCAACAATTGCAGATATTGTTTTAGACGCACTACTAGACGATGTAATTGAACAATTAAGAGCAAGAAATATTGAAATAAAATTTATGACGAAATATGTAGACGATTTATTTGCAGTAATACAAAAATCGGACGAGAAGATAATATTAGAAACACTTAAGGCATACCACAACAAAATACAATTTACCATTGAATGTGAAAAAACAACGAAATACCTTATTTAGATATAGTTATAATTAATGACCATGGGAATATAAGAACAAATTGGTACACAAAACCAACTTCTTCAGGCAGGATGATAAACTTTAATTCAACACAACCAATGAATACTAAACTTAATACTGCGACAAATTTTATTAAAAAAGTTTTGCAACTAAGTGAGAGAGAAAGAATAACATCGGAAAAATTAGAAGAATACTAACAATGAACAACTACCCAACACACATAATTAACAATCTGATAAATAAATGCTTAAAAAACAGAAATTACAATAAGGAGGCATCTGAAAACGTAAAAACTTTTTACATTGTACCATATATACCAAAACTAACTGGAGCCAAAACTTTTAGTAATACAACAACAACAACAATAGCATATAAATCAAACAAAACACTGAGACATCTGTTTACAAACAACAAAACAAAATACGACATATTAAAATCTGACAACGTTGCATACGAAATAAAATGCGATGGTAACGAGAGGGAAAGGTGCAATTTGGTATATATAGGAACAACAAAAAGAATGTTGGAAACAACACTAAAAGAACATAAGGCAGATATTAAATAATTCTTGCAAAAAAAAACCGACTTCAAAACAGACAAACTTAAAATCATGTTTCTTTAAGACGATAACTATTGCGACACCCTGTAATTTCCGAATTCAAATTTTATACTTGTTATAGCGGTCGTAGCAATACAGGTTCATTGTAAACTTCAACCGTCTATCTGTAACGGTTTAAAAGTTTGGTCATATACATCAAATTACATAAACTATTGCGACACCCTGTAATTTATAATTTTAAATAATTATACTTATTATAACAGATATAGTAATGGACATTCTGTCTAATTGTTAAGTACTTATCAATAACTGCTTAAAAGATAGGGTCATATATATCAAATGACGTCACATATTGGGACATCCTTTAAATTAAAATTTTAATATAAATACTTTTTAAAGAACACTTTGTAATACAGATTCTTTTTAAATTTTAACTTTGTGTCCATATACATCAAATTACATCAACTATTGGGACACCCTTTAATTTCCAATTTTAAATATTTATACTTGTCGTTATACCAGACATAATAGTGAACATTCTGTCTATTTTTCAAGTGTCTGTCTATAACGGTTCCAAAGATGAGGACATAATGGTCAAATAACATCAATAATGGGGACACCCTTTAATTTATAGATCCAACTTTTATACTTGTTTTAATAGCGGACTAAGCAATATAGGTTCTTTGTAAATTTCAACTGTCTATCTATAACAGTTGAAAAGTTTGGCAATATATATTACTTTTACAGTAACTATTGGGACACCCTTTAATTTCCAAATTCAAATTTTACACTTGTTATTTTAGCGGACTTAGCAATACAAGTTCTTTGTAAATTTCAACTGTCTGTCTATAACGGTTCAAAAGTTTGGCCATATATATCAAAATAAACCAACTAACGGGACACCCTTTAATTTCTAATTTTAAATATTTATACTTATTATAACAGGCATAGTAACGAACATTCTGTGCAACTTTTAAGTGGTTTGTCTATAACGGTTCAAAAGATAGGAGAATAAAGGTGAAATTAAGTCACCTATGGGGTCACCCTTTAATTTTTAATTTTATTTTTTAATTATTTTTTATTATTGGGAGCTACATTGATACGCACTTTTTTTAATTTTAAATTGGTGACCTATAATGTTCATAATACACGTAAAAAACATGTATGTTGTATGGGGACACCCTTTAATTTTTAAAATTTTGAACTTCTTTTAAAATAGGACCAATCTGTAGCCATAACCTTTCTAATAGTGCAAAAAATCGGTTCAGAAATGACCGAGTTCTGAAGGCACAAACATACAAAAAAAAAAAAGCAACACACAGACGAATTGATAACCTCCTTCTTTTTTTGAAGTCGGTTTAAAAAGGAAAAGAATCGACAGCATTGTCACAGCATACAAAAGAGCATAATCACACAGTGAACTTTGAAAACGTTAAAATATTAGACAGAGAACCCAAAGAGAATAAAC
>OX451218.1:53462742-53494550 GCA_949628195.1 Phasia obesa | reverse complement strand
ATATATATATATAATCAGTAGCATACCAGCTTTCAACAATGTAGGTTTTTGTCACTTTGCTAAATATTTAGAAAACCAATGCATTTTCATTTTAACCACTTTTTTGGTTATATATTAACCTAACTCGAGAATAGTTTCGATAAACATCCATCCACACTAAAATTACATTAAAAGCATAATAAGAATGTTTAGTAGCTTCAAAGCTATTTACCGATTTATATAGGGACACTTCTTTATGTATACATATACATTTTTTTTCGCTAATTCGTTTTGCCAAGGAGTATGAAAAGCCGGCCACGACTTTTAGTCGTCACAAAGCATGTTTGCCGCTTTTTTGGATATTAGCGATGGCTTAAAACATTTATCAAATCAGCAACGCTAGTCTAAGCCACTCGTTTAATAGAAAAAGACAACAACTAGCCACTGGCCATCAGTGTCAACAAATTTTAATTGTTAAGTTCTTCGAAGTATGCAGTAGATTTATAAAAATAAGTATCAAAATCCTTTAGTAAATAGTAAGTAAAATTTTTTGACTAGGGGTTGTTTTATTTAAAAATAATGAACCAAAGCGGCAACGCCGATTAACACACTCCAATTTTTGCAAAAAGTCTTAGTCTTACTATACTTTATTTTTTGTATTTTGCTTTTAAATTTCATAAAGGCCCATGAAAGGGCGCTGTCTACCTACATATGTATGTATCTAGATATAATTGTTCAAAATTTAAAAGTGCATTAAATATCAGAATTAATTTACAGAAGATAACAATTTTAACAAATAAACTTTGTTCTTTTAATTCTTAACGCAGAAATATTGTGAGATCCAAATAAAAATGCTTTTGAAAATCGAAAAAAGCAACAACCATTTGTTTGAAAACAATTTGGTAATAACTTGTTGTGACATTCTAACTCTGTAAGCTTAATTAGATTTTCGATCCAAAAGCTTCTTTTATTTTTTTTTATTTCAACAACTTTCATCCAACGCAAAAGGGAAATATTATCAGGTTTTACTGCATTTAAGAAAGAACATTTTTAATTTTTTCAGTATCCACGGGATTTTCTCCATGATTTATGTTGTACATGAGTAATAAAATAACCACATTGCTGCTTAATGGATACATATGAATGTATCTGAACACTACCATATAATACTACATGCAATTAGTGTTGCGTTGTTGAATATTGCATTTGTACAACGTTTGTTGTAAAACAAAAAATGCAATTTTCAAACATTCATGGTGAGTCAAGAGTTTATCAACTGCACAACATTTTTAGTTTAAACAAAGACTACAAAAATTTAAATTTAAAGGATGAAGGAAAAATAATATTATACCATCATATGTTACGTCTGCAGGGTTAATTTAAACTTGCTTGGTAGAAAAACAATTGTAACCAATTAAAACTTACGTATATATACTTATGTATCATATACAAATGTATGTTGCAAAAAGTCAGCAGACATCTGGATTATGTTGACACAGTGTCTATTTGCCTCAAAGAACTCTTATGCTAGAAATATCCACGAAGTCACATTTTCAAAATGTTCATGAATACTTTTGTAAAAAAGTGTGAACACAGTTTGTTAGTACGGTCTATTGTCTTCCTATTCCACTAGATTTGATTTCCTGAGATAGAAGGGTTTGGACACAGTGGCTTTTATCCTCAGAGAACTCATATACTAGAAATACAGTAAATCACATTTTCAAAGTCAAAACACAGTTTGTTAGTATGAACTATTGTCTTCATAGCTCACCAGATTTGATTCCCTAAGATAGAAGAGTTTGGTCGAAAATGGAAGATTGAGCATAATACGGAATACCCTCATTGTTAGCACTACATGCCGTAATTGTATTTCCAATTTTTCCTTTTTAGGGTTTATACAGCTTGACGAGCTCTTTGGCTTCTTTTTTTACCCATTGGTGTTTTAAAATTAGTTTTAACTTTGGTTTTCCCAGTTGTTATTTTTCCTACAATAAAAAAAAGAAATTCTGCCCTATCGACGATTTGATGCATATAAAACCAAATTTATTTTGTTGATAGAAGATTTACAACAAAATAATATGAACCATTTTCCAAATATGGCAGACAACTTACAAAAAAATAAAAATATTATTTATGAGATTGACAAGTACGTGGCCGAAATACAAAATGTAATGGAAGATTTTGAGAAGCGATTCCAAGATTTTAAAAAAATTAAAGAAATTGTGGAATTTACATCTTTTCATTTCAAAAAAGATTTAATTGTGAAGGAAATTAGCAAAAAAAATTGCAGACTTATTTGATATGGAGCAAAACGCCTTGGAAAATGAAATTATAATTTTACAATCTGATTTAATCTTACAAGCCAGAGAATTTGAAGAAAATTTTTGGAAATATGTTAACCGAGAAAAGTATCCCAATATTATCAAATGTAGCGAATATATTTATTCTTGCTTTGGATCTACGTATTTGTGCGAATCGGCATTTTCATATTTACAATTGACTAAAACTAAACTTCGTTCCGTCCTGACCGATTCTCATACTGAGGACTCATTGTTATTGTCTTTGTCAGGATATACTCCAAATTATGATGCACTAGTAAAGGAAATGCAGACTCAGGTTTCTCATTAATTTAAAAAGTTTGAATGAATAAATGTTATTAATAAGTGCTCATGTTGTTTTAATTCCTCTGGACATAAGTTTTTTAACTCATTAAATAAATACTCATGTATGTAGATTATTTACCCTTTAATCATGGAGCTTGCCAAAGTGCACGTCGGTATAAAAGCACATTGCAAAAACATCCCCTTCTTACCTAAAAAATAGGTCGATCGCGACACAATTTTAAAATAAAAAGTAGATCTTATGTGCACCAAAGTTGGCCACGCCTCACAGTGGTCCAAGATGCCAATCTAGCTGGAAAAAAGTCAATTTTTTTATGCTTCAAAATTCACATAATTTGTTTGGTATTTGTTAGACAACTATCCACTGTACATAACTGTATATCAGGTTTTTTATTTTTTTCTTATTTGCTTTGTTACGATGTTTCGAAAATGATCAATTGCATTGTCTCTGTTGTTATAGGAGGCCAGTCGATTCACAACATCACTTTTTAACTGTTTGTAACATCAAACAATAACACATTTTGAGTTTATTTTTTTTTATACTGCATTATGTCAGGTATGTTCTACCTATATTATAAATAAATGTTGAATTTAAATGTTTTGTATGTAAAATAATGGGTAAGAGGAAATATGTATTTTGTGAAGTAAATATTTAGCATTTAATGGTTTTTAGAGTAACTTTTAAATAGGATTCCCGTGGATTCCCGTGAAATGAATTTTATCTGTGTAATGCCCACTTTAGATGAGAAAAAAATTAGCTGCAATTATTGACCGGTAAACTTTTTATATAAATAAATAGATAACATACCCATAACACGGAGAGAACTATATGATGTGTGGATTGCCGAAATACAAAGCACAGAAAAGGCAAATGCTGTTATTAGCTATTTTTTGCTAAGAGTGGGTTACAGAAAATTAAAACGGAAGATTATTGCGATAAAGTTAAGTTAGCTGTACGGAGATTAACGTATTCAATTAACGAAAGATGGATAAAAGCAAAAAGATCTAAAAAACATTTTGAAGACTCCAACAAAATTTGGTTAGATGGACTTTTTTGTCTTCCTTCTGAAAAAGCATTAAAAATTCCAGAGGATTTAGGGATCCAACCGTCAACGTCAAATTTTGGCAGACCTCGATCAGATTTTTTAGGTAAATCTGAAAAGGGAAAGCGCGTGGAAATGTCTGCTTTATTTAGTGAATGTTCACCTGAGAAACTAGCTTTCGCTGCTGGCGTGAGTCTTTATAAATCTAGCAAGAGGGATGCTGCCGCGATTCTAAAAAATATAAATGAATCTCCAACAACAGCAACTAAGATTAAAAAAATTGTTAATGCACAATCGAAGCAACCAATACCATATACAGATGAGAAAGCATTACGTCTGTTTATCGATAGAAAATATACGAAGTCATAATGTGATACGTACTGGTGCTAAAATTCGTAACGCGGACATATATCCATCATATCATAGAATTTTGGAAGCTAAACAAAAGTGCTACCCAAGTAATGGAATAAAAGTATCCGATATTATAGCAGAAGTGCCTCTGCAGGACTTAGTTGATCACAATGCATGTAGAATTGTAAAGTTACAAAAAGTGGTCATAAAGAACTTTAATTGTACGGAATTGACTTTGATTTATAAATGGGGTTTTGATGGTAGCAGTGGACACTCAACCTATAAGCAAAAATTTAGTTTAAATGATTTCGGCAAAACAGATGAATATTTGCAATTTGCTTGGTGCCTTTGCAGCTAAAGTACGGTGACGATATTGATGGGAAAACCCACGTCCATCATCTACACGTTTTTACAGACCGATTTAACTGAGTTTTGAAAAGGAAACAAACTCTTTGATTCAAAGCGAAACTAATTATATACAAAATCAAATTGATGCAATAGTGTCAACATCCACTAAAATTGAATATAACACAGTTATTGATAAACATGTTTTTTATTTGACAATGATTGATGGCAAGGTTTTCTCAATTCTTAGCGATTCTTCTACTCAAAGATGTGGTATTTGTGGAGCAACGCCAACCACTATGAATAAATTAAATGAAATTAAGGCCTTGAGTATAAACCTTTACGAATATGGATTATCGACATTGCATGCGTGGATACGGTGCCTGGAATGTGTGTTGCATATATCTTACAAAATTGAAATTAAAAAATGGCAAGCTCGTAGTGAGTCCGATAAAGCTTCACAGAATAAAAGAAAAAAAAGAATAAAAGAAATCAGAAATGAATTTGCTTATTGATATTCCAAAGCCAGGAGAGGGAAGTTCAAATGACGGTAATACCGCTAGAAAATTTTTTCAGCAACCCTCCTTAGCTTCTCAATTACCAGGAGTAAATGAAAGTTTAATAAAAAGGCTAGAAACAATTTTGAGAACTATGTCATCTGGTTATGCAATTAATGTGGAAGCGTTCCGAAAGTATGCAATGGATACTGCGGAACTATACGTGGAATTGTACGACTGGTACTATATGCCATCGAGTGTGATTTATTCGTGAACATCACACTAGAAAGATGTCACGAGAGACAACAATGGAAGATCTTTTCAAATATTTGCTTCTGTCATCAGAGCCATTAACTTCGTCTTTTTCAACAAAACCATTTCTTAGCCCTCGAAATGAAGAACTATTAGATGATGAAGAGATTTCGTTACTTTTAGATCCTTTCATACAGGAAGATATAGAATAATTTAAGTAAAAGATTATTTTTTTTATATATTAATATTATTATGTTGTTTTGAATGTACATATGTGTTATATGTTAAATTCGAATAAAACTTTTTAATGAAAATTTCGCAATTATGTATTACAAAGAATTTGGTATTTTAAAATTATTCATATTTATTATTAATATTAAAAAGCTGTGCCCGAAAGCCTTATCCGCATATGCAGTCGAATTTTAAAATTTCCAAAATGGGTTTTCTCCACTTCTTTATTAATACATTAATATTCTAAATCGTTACATTTTGATATTCTTAAAACGCCATTAAAAATGGTCACGCCCATTTTACATACAACGCCCAATTTTTGCGCAAGGAATGCTTTCAATAAGAAGTACATAATACCAAAGTTTCAGCCTTCTAGCTACTTCAGAAGAGAAGTTATGACTTTTTTCCAGCTAGATTGGCATCTTGGACCACTGTGCGCCTGTCCTAGGGTGTAGTCAGTTGTCTTACTGACTACTCAGAAGTTAGCTAAAGTTAGTCAATTTGTAGTTAGCTATAAACTGAATATACATATATCAGTAAGCTATAAAGCGAATTTGTGAAAATATGCATTAAATTTTTTCCCTGTTTATTATTATTTCCTGCATCTTTTATTGAAGGCTTCTTAACTAAAAATGTTAATACATGAATTGCTCGATAGTCAGTAAGATATTTCCTACCAAATAACATAATCATAATTTAATTATAATGTAAAAACACAAAAGAACGCAAGGGATGTAATCGCACGTTATTTATGATTATTGTTAGAACAGTGCTGCAGCAGCGCCGCGCCGTCTTGCGTTATGTAGTAGGTATATTTGTTGAATGCTAGCTACCATTGCCAATTTTTTTATTAATACATACGGCTCCCTTTGATATAAAAATATCTATATGATAATTTATATAAGTGTGTATGAAATGCAAAAAAAAAGGCGTAGATAATAGACGTGGAATGGAATTCATCGCAACATGGGTCGTATCTCAAAAATTGATTAACGCTTTGTTTATTAAATATTGTTAAAATTTTTATTATATTACTCTAAATGAATAAAACATAGTGTATATATTGCGTATATATTCATACAGCTGATTTGCTTCCGAGAGACAAAACAAATCTTATTAAAATATATTAAAAACTAGCTGTGCCCGCCACTTCGCCAGCGTTCTTCAATATTTTGTTCAATTTTGCTTTGAAAGTAATCCACACCAAAGACCCTTACGTTTTTAGTTTTTTTTTTTTTTAAAGTAACACTCAGCCCTTTAATAAAAAGCAAAGTATTCACATCCGGTTAGTTCAACTGCGAACTTTCACTGCTTTTTCTCCACTTTCTAAGATACTTTTGCGAAAACAAGTATTCTATATTGGGACGAGGATACTTAGGTAACTCCTCACAAAATTTGGTTAAAATCCATATAGTAATTTTTACGTGATGCGAACATCAATGAAATGTAGACAGACAGACGGATATGAGGTATTATATGTATAGATATAGTTAGAGATGATTTTTGAATAAATTAATTATTTAGGCTTAAGTACTTAATTATAAAGAGATAAAGAAAAATTAGCCACCAGCAGAGTGGAATGCATTTTCTAGACAGCTACATCCATTATATATTTACTAGGTTTCAATTGTTATTAATTTTCTATTTAAACAAATTTATCAAAGAAATAGGATATGAGAAATTTTAATTTTTATATTATATTTCATAGGACATAGATCTTTTTGAAATTGTTTTACACTCTTATAATATATAAGAAATATAAGAAATGGTATAATATATAAGAAATGGTATGTAAATATTAAAGGAAAACAATCTTTTTTAATTTTTGTTTTGTATTTATTTATTTTTATAATTTTAAATCTAAATTAATTAAAAATTAATTTCCCTCATTATTTTATCCCCTTCTACGTCAAAGTAGTCCCTTACAGATAAGATAATATTATCCCCTTCGTCATCATATGGGAAATCGAAAACTTCGTCATCGAAGTAGTTAACGTGATATCCCATCTGGTTGTTGGGAATATCAAAATCCGCTCCACTGCTAACACTATTAACGCTTACAAGTGAGCCTATCGAAATATAAATATCACCTTCCTCTACATAAATCACACCGCTAACTACAGAGGCTGTCCAGTTTTTTCTATGGTAAGGAAGTCAACTCAGAAATTAAATACTCCTGCTAGGCAGCCACAATACCAAGCAAATGCTTATTACCCTCAGTTAGCTCAACCCACAACCAAACATGTTTCATACGCGGACATGTTAAAATCAAATCATGTTTCAGCACACAAAGCGACACCTACAACCAATTCTACCCCAAATATGCATCCAGAAGCTAAAGAACAAACACCATCTGGTAACTACAATCGTCTCGAAGCAAGTATCGAGACATTAGTGCATTCGTTAAACAGTTTTATGAGCTCTATGAGCAGCATGATGCAAGAAATGGTTCGCATGCAATCTATGATGTTGCAGGCGGTACTTAACAAACCATGAACTGTTTAAAAATATGTTTCTGGAACGCAAACGGCTTACGCCAACACAAAAATGAACTCGAGTACTTCTTGAAGAACCAACAAATTGATGTCATGATGGTTTCAGAGACTCATTTAACAACAAATAGCTTTTTTAAAATCAATGGCTATATATTATATGACACTAATGACCCCCGTGGCAGAGCATGTGGTGGTTCAGCTATTCTAATAAAGGCTCGAATTAAACATCATTTACTGTGTGATTTTTGTGAGGACTATCTTCAAGCAACAAACATCTGTATTGAAGAATATCATCAAAACTTTGTTATTTCTTCGATTTATTCACCTCCTAGATTTCAAATATCAGAGAGTCAATATAGCGACTTCTACAAATCACTAGGTCCCTGTTTCATAGCATCAGGCGACTACAACGCTAAACATACGTTTTGGGGATCAAGACTTATTACTCCAAAAGGTCGTGTTTTATTTGACACTATTTCAAAAATGCGTCTGAATGTGATATCAAGCGGACAACCCACCTATTGGCCTACTGATCGACAAAAAATACCTGATGTTATTGATTTTGGCGTGACTAAAGGTATTTTGAGAGAAATGATTAAGGTTGAAGCGTCACTCGAATTATCCTCAGATCATTCACCCACAATAGTCTATATAAAGTATCTCAGTACTCACTGTTCGGAAAATATACCGCTGAGAAAACCAGAAGACGTGGAACAAAGTCTTATTAATTTTGATCAAATCCTCAAATCAGCTGCCCAACATGCAACAGTAACCCGACAATCCGCTAGATACAATCAAATTTACTTTGTAGATGTCGAGCGGCTCTTGGCTGAAAAAAGGAAAATTAGAAGAGAGTGGCAAGCACACAGATCTCCTCAACTCAAATCTAGACTTAAAGATTGCACGAAACGGCTAAGACAGCTGCTAGAATCTCGAAGAGTAGCATCTCTGAAAAATTACTTGGAAGACCTCGACGCAACTTCACAATCAGATTATTCATTATGGCGTGCATGTAGAAACCTTAAAAGGCCAGTCGTACGTAAGCCCCCCTTGCGAACTTCTTGTGGAGTCTGGGCAAGAAATGATACCGAAAAAGGTAATTTGTTGATCATTTGAAAAAGGTTTTCACTCCAAATATGTGTACTGATATAGTTGAGTTGCCACCAGTAGAGACTAGTGCCGAAGTACACCTAAGATTTGAATTTAGCGATATTGAAAGGGCAATAGCGGATTTAAACACCAAAAAAGCCCCTGGAGTTGATAAAACAAGTAACAAGATGTTAGTTGAGTTGCCTCTTATAGGTCGCAGAATTATTCTGTTTGTTTTTAATGCCATCTTACGTCTTGCGTACTTTCCCACAGAGTGGAAAGTTTCTTTGATTACTATGATTCCTAAACCAGGAAAAGACCACACAAAAGTAGAATCATACAGACCTATAAGCCTTTTATCAAACGTGTCAAAGTTATTTGAGAGAATATTAATAACTAAGCTGAATCCAATTCTTAGCGCGAAAGGATGTATTCCGAACCATCAATTCGGCTTCAGAAAACAACATAGTACGATCCAACAAACACACAGATTAGTAAATGTAATTAAAACTACCTTTGAAGAAAAAAAATACTGTTCTGCGCTCTTTATCGACGTTTCTCAAGCATTCGATAAGGTTTGGCACGAAGGCCTAATATTTAAGCTAAAGCTGAACTTGCCCGAAAACTTGTATAAGCTCTTAAAAGATTATTTAACGAATCGCAAGTTTTTACTAAAAGAAGGTGACTTTTTAAGCTCGCCACAGCTCATTGAAGCCGGAGTTCCCCAAGGTAGTATTTTGGGACCAATTTTATATTTACTGTACACATCAGATATGCCAATTAGCACCCTAGTGCATACATCAACTTTTGCAGATGACACAGCTTTTTTAAGTATTCATGAAAGTGCCCAAGAAGCATCAAAACTTTTACAAGACCACATACTCAATTTGGAAAAATGGCTAGAAAAATGGAGAATAAAAGTGAACGAGCACACTGCGTAGGGACTCATGGCCTCCTGTTCGCATAAATAACCAAATGATACCACAGTTTTCAGACGTTAAATATCTGGGTATACATCTTGACCGTCGCCTTACTTGGAAAAGCCACATTGATTTCAAGTTAACACAAATGAAACTAAAAGCAGTACAACTAAATTGGCTTATTGGCAGAAACTCTACCCTAAGCTGAGATTGTAAACTTCTATTGTACAAGTCGATCCCCAAACCATTTTGGTGTTATGGGATTCAGTTATGGGGCACTGCCTCAGCTAGCAATGTAGAAAAAATTCAAAGGCGCCAAAATAAGATACTACGTATGATTACATCTGCTCCCTGGTATATAAAAAATTCGAACATCCACAAAGACCTAAACATGCCATCAGTTAAAGCAGAAATAGCGAAACATGCAGTCACATATCTAAAGAGGCTTGAATCTCATCCAAACCCTTTAGCGCGTAACATGCTGAACGAACCTGGTTACATTCGACTAAAAAGAAGAGATACTGCTTTTCTTGGCCGTACATTAGAGGGATGACCCGCAAATGATTGCAAAATCCGTGAAACAAACATTATTTTTGTCTAGCACTGGCTGGACTTAAAAAGTATGTTTTTATTTTAGACTTAAGATATGAGTAATTATTGTTAGTTCAAAAATATTGAAGATACAATAAACAATTTATGAAAAAAAAAACCTTCCTCTACATCAAATGAGAAGGGAGTTATTGGATCTTCTTCTTCTCTTACATCATTCAATGATATTAGGATGGGGCTTGAACTTGAAATTGACATTTTTTTGTTTTAGTTATTTTTTTAGCTGACTTAAGCAAACACGATATACTAATATTAAATTCTTAGCACTAGATACTTTATATAATTTTTAGGACTAAGTCTGTTTGCGAAGTGTGTATGTGTGTATATGCTTCAACACATAATTAGAATTATAAATAAAGATTATCTATGTATTCCAAATTAATAAAAAAATGTTTTCTATAGCATAACAACCAGACTTATACAAAGTATTTAAGTGTTCTACAAAGATACAAAATTATTAAATTAAAACAAAATCTAATAAGCAATTAGCTGCCAAAATTTATTACTCTTTGAAAAAAAAATTCCTTGATCTACATTCTTTCTATACACATACAATCATTACACTCATAAATTCTTATTATCTAATCAGTATCATGCCTCTATACAAGATCATTTGAAATCAAACCTAAAATCTTAAACAGAACATCAAATAACCCAAATGACACCTGTGTATCTACACACCTGCTGTGTTTGGCTTCTCTATTACTTTCATATCTTCACACTTCACATTTAAGCAATTAGTTGCAAGAATTTATTACTCTTTAACAAAATTTTCTTTATCTCATACAAAGTGTTCTTTAGTTTGTTTCCCCTAAATTCAAGATTTTTTAAATTTTTATAATTAAGGTCAACAACTCCTCCTTAAAAAAAACACAACAAAACTACACACTGTCTGTCCACTCTGCAGTCTCTATCTCTGCAGTTTATTATTAGAAAATAGAGATCAAGACACATGTCTGCCTACACACCTGCTGTATTTGGCTTCTATATTACTTTCATATACTTGAGAACGTACATTGCACAATGTTTTATTTTTTCCCACCTATGATCTACATTCTTTCCAGACTTTTCAAAGTAATTTGAAAATGTATCAATTTTAAATTTGGAAAATAATTATAAACGTCGATATATGTTAGAATGGCTACAAATAATTAAACTTCCAATTGAAAAAAGAATAAATTTTAAAGCAGATACAGAAAATGTTGCACAAAATTATAGGCATTTAGTGCATAAAAAAATAACATGAATTTGAGTCAAATATTTATAATAGAAACATTAATTTTTTGTAACATTTCCGGTTAAATTTATGTATATGAATTTGAAAATTTATTGTGTTTTCTCTTAAAATGTTTGTATGTTTTTGAATATCAAAATTTTCTGTATATGTTAAAAATTTTCTATTTTAATTTTAATTTGTTTTTGAAATTTTGTTTCTTGAATCTATTGAAATGTTAGAATTTTTTAAATTGATTGACAACAAATTTTTGTAATAATTTAAATTTTATAACCCAATGGTGTAGCGAAATATTAAGAATAAAAATTAAAAAAACATTTTTATAAAAAAGACCTTGTGGTTATTAAAAAATATAAAAAAGGTCAAAAACTACAATAATTATTTAATATTAAAAAGAGCACGCAAAAATAAAGTGATGTATAGAAGGTTTAAGAAGAATCAAGAAGTTTCGAGATGGGTCAACAGATTCAAATTAGTAAGGGAGAAGATCATAAAAACAAAAGCAGCAATAACGTTTCTTATTCGATGCAGAAATAGTGGCATAACTTCAAAATTTATTTCAAATTCAACTAAGAATGTTTTAAATATATCTAACATGAAAAAAGTGACCACAATGCAACAAATAATTAAAAAATATACGCAAGACTTGCACAACAAAATTTTAAAATTATCTTTAAAAGAAAAACACGAAATATTGAAACATTTTCAAAGTGAGATAATAGTGATTAAAAGAAATTTATGTAAATTTTTAACAGAAGAAGAAATGGAAGAATTTTTATGGTATGAAGATAAATTGGCAGATTCTTTGAGAGAAAAGGTAACAAAGACACATATTAAGAAATTTAATAACTTATATAATATACAGAAAAAGGAATTTGGGGTTCAATTTAACAAAAAATGGTTTGTTAATAAAACTGACTTTGATATACCAACAGACGCAAAATGGATTCTTTCATTAGGACACACACATGCTTTACCCACTAAAAAAGAAGAATTTCCGATTTTAAAGATGATTACAGACGGAGAAGATTTTATACAGACACTTCAAAGAAAGGCAGAACAAGAAATATCCCGAACAACAATTATAGATAATCATTTAAACAAAATGAAATTAACAAATAGAGATAGGTTTGTTTTGGAGAAAGTTAAAGAAACGGAAATGTTTTTAAAAAAGAATAATGAGATTCTCATTTTAAAGGCAGACAAAGGTAACACTACTGTAGCATTAAGTAAAAAGGATTATGAAACACAAATTAATAATATTGCAGAAGATATTACAAATTATAACTTAGTTAATAAGGATCCTACTAACAAATTACAGAAGACCAATAATGATTTAGTGGAAGAACTTTTTAAACTTAAAATTATTACAACTGCTGAGAAGAATAAACTTAAAACAAATATAGCTACTGCACCTAGGTTATATGGACTACCAAAAATTCACAATGAAGATTTTCCCTTACGACCAATTTGTTCTTTCGTTAGTTCTCCATCTTATGAATTATGTAAATATATGACGAATATATTAAAAAGGATTACTGAACATTCGAGATATAATATTAGAGACTCGTTTGAATTTCAAAATAAAATAGGTAATATACATATAAAAGATGACAAAAAATTAATTTTATTTGATGTAGTATCACTATTTCCAAGTATACCTGTGGACTTAGCAATTAATATAATAGAAGAAAAATGGGATATTATACAAAATTTACAAAAATAGAAAAATCCTTATTTTTAAGAATTCTTAAGTTTTGTATAGAAGATAATAGATATTTTCAATATAATGAGAAAATATACATACAGCAAAAGGGACTTCCAATTGGATCACCTGCTTCTCCAATTGTAGCGGATATAGTTATAGAAATTGCTAGATACTTGTATTGAAAAATTAAATATAAGACCAAGTATAATAACCAAATATGTAGATGATTTGTTTTGTGTTATTTCCGAATCAGCAGTTAACGATATGTTAAAAACATTAAATGAATTTGATAATTCATCAAATTTACAATAGAGAAAGAATGCGATTCAAAACTTCCTTATTTAGATACTTTAGTAATTAGAAAAGGTAACAAATTGGTAATGGATTGGTACCAAAAACCCACAGCTTCGGATAGAATTATTAATTATTTTTCTAAACAAAATAAACATATAATTATAAATACAGCCAGAAATTTAATAGAAAAAGTACCAACCATTAGTGACAAGGAGTTTCACAAAAAGAATATATATAACATAAAAAATATATTAAGCGAAAATAATTTTCCAATTCAACTGATTAATAAATCAACATAAAAATAATAGAAAACCAAATAGAAAAAATGATACGGAACCAAAAATTTATAAATCAATTACTTATGTACCAGATTTATCAGAACGGTTAGAAAAAACAAAAATATTTGATACAGATAAATATAGGATGGCATACAAAACATATAATACAATAAATAGATTATTTAGCAAACCAAAAGATAAAATTAAAAAGTTAGATATGTCTAATTTAGTTTACAAAATACCTTGTAAGGGTAATAACAAAGAGAATTGTAATAAAGTTTATGTAGGTACTACAAAGAATAAATTGAAAGTCAGAATAGCTGGGCATAAATCAGACCAGAGATACAGAGACAATATCAGTTTACAAAAAACAGCTTTATCTTCACACTGTTCGAAAAGTAATCATTATCCTAACTTTAAAAATGTATCAATTTTAAATTTGGAAAATAATTATAAACGTCGTTATATGTTAGAAATGCTACAAATAATTAAAGTTCCAATTGAAAAAAGAATAAACTTTAAAGCAGATACAGAAAATGTTGCACAAAATTAAAGGGATTTAGTGCATAAAAAATAACATGAATTTGAATCAAATGTTTATAATAGAAACATTAATTTTTTGTAACATTTCCGGTTGAATTTATGTATATGAATTTAAAAATTTATTGTGTTTTCTCTTAAAATGTTTGTATGTTTTTGAATATCAAAATTTCCTGTATATGTATATGTAAGAATTTTTTCTATTTTAATTTTTATTTGTTTTTGAAATGTTGTTACTTGAATGTATTGAAATGTTAGAATTTTTTTAAATTGATTGACAACAAATTTGTTTGCATTTTTTTTTTTAAATTTTATGGGTAATTAGCATAATATTTAATAAATAAAAATAATTGTGTATTTTAATAATGAAAATGTTGAAAAAACCGGACATTTCCCATATGACATTTCATAGTTTGTAATCATATTCTATTCATTTAATTTAACCATATAATGTTTCTATTTGATCATAATATAATAAATGCTTATTATATTATGGTTCTAAAATAACACTATTGTTATTATGTATGTTTAATAATTATATGGTTTAATTACAACCATAAAATTTATAATATGTTGTTCTTAGATTATGGTTAGCACATCCATCTCTTTTCTTTGTGTGTACTTAAAGCTTACAAACGTGCTTTCGTTTCGAAATGTCGCAATCATTCCAATTTTGTCTATTAAAAATATTAACGTATACTTTTATACCGTTAAATGTTTGTGACACTAGTGCAACAAATTTCGTTTGGTATATTGAAAGATTAATTTTATCATAAAATTTCTTATAATTTACATTGCTTTTGCTGCACCTTATATGCTTCCACCTAGTTAATTCCATTTAATATTTACGAAATAGAATGCAGTATGAACTGATGGACATTTTACTACGAGTTATAAGTGATATGGATGTCAACACAATTTGTAAGTTTAGCTTAAGAGTGTGTCACCATTTTAGTTCTCTTGATAAGAATGTAGCTTGAGATATAGAATAATTAATAATTACTCTCTATAGCTAATAATCGTCCCCTTGAGAACCCACTGTAGTGTTAGAGAAACATTTAAGAACTGAAGGGTAGCATCACTATGGTAAGGTACCCATATCTCTAGCCCCATCAAAAACAAAATGAACCTGTTTTAAATTTCAGGTCGTCAGTAACACGTTCGCACTTTAATTCAAGTGCCAAAAAAGTACAGAATCATAGTAATAAGTTGCAGTAAACTATTTTATAAAAAAGTGTTCGTTATTAAAATTAAAAAAAAAACATTTTAGCCCCTTTTGTGCTATTTTCAAAAAAAGTTTGCTTTGATTTTATAATGTCATTTACTACGATTTCTTTCATTTGTAAGTAAGTCTTATCGGAGCCGCAAAGTGCTTTTTTATAGTAAACTCAGCGCATGAGGCTGTTACTAATTCGCACATTAATTTTGAGGCGCACCGATGCAGTTTATTTTTTATCTTTCTAATATAAACATTAAAAACAAAAGCACTTCCACAAATAATTTGTAATACAAATTTAATCAAAACCTTTTATTAAATACCTCAACTTGATGGTTGCATCATTGAACTTATTGCTTTTTAAAAAATAATTGTGTCAGATAGTATTATACCGCACAAAGTTTTCCGCTTTTTTCTACCTTTTTTTTCAGTTTTTTTACACAATGTTTAATTTAAACTCATCACTACAAAAACTAGTACCTTTAGTTTTCACGATACTTGATTTTTTTAAATTATTTTAAAATGTTCATCTTCTTTTTTATTTAGCCCGTTTTTAACACATTCTTATGCGGTTTATGTGCCAAAAGTTGATATCCCTGATACACACTATCTTTGCAGAAAAATAAAAAAGAAAATGACTCATTTTCTTTACATATATTTACATGATCAGGCGAAATTTGTCAAACATCATTATACAAAAGACACTGAGCAGTGAGGTTCTTATTAAAGATAGCGTGTGAATTCGTTGCTGCTTTGGTAATTGATGAATTATTGCAAGACGACTATCAGAAAAAAGAAAGAAACGAATTAGGACAAAAAATGGTTTGCTAAAAGACAAAAACGATAGCACACAAAATTATTGAAAGAATTGGAAATAACGGGTCCTGACGATTATAAAAACTGGCTATCAAACGATTAATTATGGGATTTTCCTTTATAATAATTGAAAAATACCAAAAATCGCCTACATGCCGTTTTTAATTTGAATTTTGGCAACAAATTTTTCCATACATACATACATACATATATTCATACATGCATATATTCATACATACATACATACCCCTTTATATTTATTACCATCCATAAAAAACCCTTTACATGCAATACCATACATAAAAACCAACACACATGCAAAAAACAAAAAATTCTCCTAAAAACGTGCGCTCTAGCCAAGGCATTTTTACTGATCGCTTACAAAATAACAAATGAAACTTACACTGTGTTTGACAAACATGCGTTAAGACTGGTTTGATGGCCGGATGGCAAACACAAAATATCAAACATTTTTGATTTTCATCCAGTGCGGCTGTCAAACACGTTTGGTCGTTTACACGAGTTTGATGACATGTCATCTGGCCATGCTCACAGGCCGCGTTTGACCGTGTAAATGCCGCCTTAGTCCCGTTGAAAACTTGCAATTTTTGATTCTGAAATATTTTTTAAATTCTCTTTTGAAGTTGCATTCGTGTCCATACTTTAAAAATTGTGTTTCTGACGACCGTATACTCTTATACAGTCGAAGCCACTGCTGCCTGATTTGACGATTTATCGTCATTTTGATTTTGTTTCAAGAAATATCAAAATTCCGATTTGACGATTTTTTCTTTAAAAATGTAGATTTTCTGCAATGCCAAAAATATGAGTATTTTATAATAAAAGGTTTAGTATTTTTAGTGTAAACGTTTTAAAATTTTGTGGTAATTAAAGTAAAAAAGCCAGTTTAAGGGGGATGTTGTTCGCTTTTCAATATTATGTGTACAATTCTTTAAAGATGATTTTTGTTAACTTTCATTGTTAGGAGTATTGATAACTTCCAAACATTTTATCAATACCATTTATGGTAAAATTTCAACTTTAATTTAATGTATTAAACACAGGCTACAGACTGTCAAATATAAAATACACACATTAATAGTAAAACGTTATTTCGAAGTCATCAAAGCTACACGACAACCGTTGTGGCTAAAGTCAAATTAGGGTAATATCTATTTTGGTATGCGATATTTTTTTTTTTTTTTTCAACAAAAGAAAATGTCACAAAATTACAAATTCATTTACATGGAAAAGCTTTTTCAAAAATATTTATTATATTTTTGAAAAAAAATAAAATATTTTATAGGAGTAAAATATGTATTTCTACCACAATGTCAGAGTTTACGAAGTAGCTGCTGTCTTGAATGTAATTAAGTAGCTGGCTGCACAGCGGCAATTGTGCCAACGGAGTTTGTAGTCGTGTAGCCGCTGTCGTCTATTTGTTTAAAGCATCAAAAAATTAATTAATTAATCAGAAAATGCGCTTATCCAAAAAAAAAATAATAAAAATAGAGTCTACGTCAATTCAACTTTATTTAAAATTTTATGTGAAAATTTTGTCTTACAGTACACTTCAAGTAGACTTTATTTCTTTTGCGTAATGCATAAATGTGTATGTCTAAGTTAACTTTATGATTTTTTGATGGCTTTTTAACAAAAATAAAAAAAAGTAATTTTTAGTTGTCCAATTTTTTCACGATTTTTTAAAGCTGAAAGGGAGATTTTTTTTGATTTTTATCGGAAAATTTACGATTTTTTCTTAAATTGACCCTGCAGCCCTGGTCGCAGCAAAGTTTCAAGTACATGAAACATCGTACCACTGCCATTTTTATATCCACTCCCAACAACAAATACATGTGTTGCAGAAACAAAAATTGCAATTGTGGAACGCGACTTACTGACAGAGGCAATTTCTGCACAACTGAGAATAAAACATAAAAGGTGTTACAAAAATTCTTTATTAGTCCCGTCCAGGGTTGTCAGATTTGTTTTCACCTATTTCGCCAAAATCGATGTGAAAAATCGCCAAAACAGGTTTTTGTTAAAATTTGCCTTTAATATACAATAGTACAATAATTTTTGATTTTAAAAATATTTTTAACAAATCACAAAAATAAATTTAATCGAAATAGCTAAAATTCGTCAAAAATTGAAAATAAGTCGCCAAAATATATAAATATTTTGGTTTTTATTTAAAATGATTAGTGAACACGAGAAAAGCAAAATTTTTATTTAAAACAATGAAAAATAGTGGTTATTATAATAAATGAATACCTAAACATACCGATCTTTAAGGTATTTGTCACCATGTTTTAATTTAGAATATGTTTTATAGGAATTGAATTTATTCAACATTACTAAAGATATAGCATGTGTTTCGTAGTCGAGTTTTGGTGGAATTCATTGTTGAAATCGATCTTCCTATCCATATTTTTTGTAATTAATGGCCTAATTTGTTAAAAATATTCTTTCAACTTGGAGAGAATAAAATGAACTTAATCTTTTCTTCAAAACTTCCTTTATATATAAAAAAATAAGTATAAAAGCACATCACGTACAAAAGAAGTGTAACTGTACGTAAATAGATAGAATATCATATTTTATAATCTCTCTAAAACCAAAGTTAATCTTTTCTATTATGGTTGATAAGTATCCAAAAGTATGTTAGGATTTATAAAAATTTTAGGAAGCAAGAAAATGAAAGATGTTTGTAATTTTTAAATAAAGCTTTCAGTTTTCAGAACATCTTTAGATGATTTTTGTTTAAAAATACGTTTCTGGAACATAAACGGCTTGCGCCAACACCAAAATGAACACAAGTACTTCCTTAAGAACCAACATAATTATGCCATGCTTGTTTCAGAGACTCACTTAACAACAAAAAGCTTTTTTAAATCAATGGCTATATATTACATTATACTAAGGACAGCGGCGGAATGAGGTGGATCGGTAATACTTACAAAGGCCAGAATCAAACATTATTTACTGTGTGATTTTTCTGAGGACTACCTTCAAGCAACAAATACCTGTCTTAAAGAATTTCATCAAAACTTAGTTATTTCTTCAATTTATTCATCTCTTAGATTTCAAGTATCAGAGAGTCAGTATAGGGACTTCTTCAAATCTTTCATAGCATCAGACGACTACAACGCTAAGCATACATTTTGTGGAACACGCCTAATAACTCCAAAAGGTCGGGTTTTGTTTGCTACAATTTCAAAAATGCGTCTGAATGTGATATCGAGTGGACAACCCAGCTATTGGCCTACTGATCGGCAAAAAAATACCGGATGTTATTGATGTTGGCGTCATTAAGGGTATTTCAAGAGAAATTATTAAAGTTCAAGCATCACTAGAATTATCCACAGACCACTCACCCACTTTTGTCTATATTTAGAGTCAACAAAATATCGTATCACCAAGGACTACAGCAAGTGTAAATTGGTTGAAATATAGGAAATATCTCATTGAAAGGGCAATAACTGATTTAAACACCAACAAAGCCCCTGGCTTTGATAAAATCAGTAAAATATGTTATTTGAGTTGCCCCAAAGAGCCTGCAAAACTATTCTTATTATTTTTAATGCCATTTTACGTCTTGAGTACTTTCTTCCAGTTTAGAAGGTTTCCTTAATAACTATGATTCCTAAACCGGGAAAAGACCACCCAAAAATGACCCGTAAGCCTTTTATCTAATATGTCAAATCTGTTTGAGAGGATGTTAATAACTAAGCTAAGTTCCGTTCTAAGCGACAAAGGATGTATTCCACCAATTCTGTTTTAGGAAAAAACATAGCACAATCGAACAAACTCACAGGTTAGTCAATATTGTTAAGAAGACATTTGAAGAGAGAAAATACTGCTCTGCGCTTTTTATCGACGTTTCCGAAGCATTCGATAAGGTATGGCACGCTGGCCTAATACATAAGTTAAAACTGAAATTGCCTATAAACTTATATAAGCTGTTATATAGTTATTGATCGAAAAATTATTGTGAAAGAACGAAATTAAGCTCACCTGAGCCCATACGAAATTTTGGTACAACTTTATCATTGGAGCGGTACAATTCAAACATTGTCAGATCCCAACACTCTTAACAAGTATATTTATTTTAGATTTAAGATATAAGAAATTATTGTTAGATCAAGTATATTGAAAATACAATAAATAAAAATATGAAATAAAAATCTTTAGATATAAAAAACATTTTCCAGAAGTAAAATCATATTTAAATATGAAAATCAATTTACTTTTAAAACTTTAATTTATTTGTTATCCGTTTTGATATTCCTTAATTTTGTTTCTAATGTCGGCCAAAAGTCAATGAAAAATCGCCAAATATTTTAAAAATCACCATAAAGTCGGCAAATCCAGAATTTGATCGCCAAATAAAATTGAAAATCGCCGCTTTTGGCGAGAAATCGCCCTATCTGACAACCCTGGTCCCGTTAAAAATGGCTGCGGTAAACATAGCTGCCAGATTTGACGATTTATCGTCATTTTAACGATTTCGGTCCAAATAATGACATAGTGACGATGGGCCGATTTATACCCGATTTTTAATAATTAAAAATGTGCAAAATTTATACCTTTAAAGCAAGAGTCCCCACGCAAACCCCTAAGGGTCTGTAAGCAAATACACAATCTCAACGAGAATATCACAGAGAACAAAGAGAAAAAAGCAATGCATTTTCATTTTAACCACATTTTTTGGTTGGGGCCTTTGATTTAAAGCAACCTTGAATTCAGCACAGCTTTTGAAAAATGTCAACAATAACTTTTTAATAATAAAATGTATCTGTCATTCTTTGGCGTTGTGTTCTTTTTACGCTTGTCTGTAGAAAATTTGAAGAGGAGGTACAACCAATTTGATAATATTTTAAGTCTATTAGAAATAAAACCAAAAAAATATTGTCAGACCCATTGGTAATTCCTAGAAGCTGTTGCTGTCAGGCTTAAAGGGATGTAAGAACCATTAAAGACAGGAAAGATTTTTTTCTTTTGTATCAAATATTGATAATATTAACACCGTTGTTGATTTTGAGTTATATAAATTCCATAAATAAAATGTACCTAAGTTTTCAAAAATATAGTTTAGGAATTATTAACAACATAAATAAAATGTTTCAAAGCGAGAGTACAGACAATCAAAGTTTATATAAAATCAATATTTATATAATTGTAATGATCAACTTTTTAAAAGCTAGTTTGCTTAAAACCATGGTATAATAATACAGGTATATGCAAGGCGAATTCAAAAACACTGAGCAACCCGTTTTTGCCCGACTGTGTCAAAATATTTTACTAAAATATAAAGAAAAATGTAAGTAACATGAGCTGAGTTTGCAAACACTTGCATGAAAAATTATTCTTTATAATAAAAATAATTAAACATTATAATAAAAATAAAACTAGTTCACATAGAAATAGGTATAAAAAGAAAGTTAAAATTTATAAAGATCAATCTCTAATAATTCATTTTTTTCAAGATTAAAATTGCGTAAGTTCAGTTTTCAAAGTTATTCTGGTTGGTAACCTGTAATAGCCATAATATAAAGATAACCAAGGCACACTGTCAGTATTCTAAAGACCCTTTACATTGTGGGCTTCAATATACGACTGCTTTACATTAAGGGACTCTTTAGGACCCTGCAGATATAGGAAAGACACCTAAATAAATGTGCAGTATTTGCGAACTAAATCTAACGACCCTTAAGCCGATATGTCTGCTTTAAGCAAGTCAGGAATTGACTTGATAAGTTCTTGACCTAGCGGCCTAGAACTTATTTAAATTTAGTTGAAAAGTTTTACTTAAAAACATATACATATGTATGTACGTACATACATATATTTTTTCTTTTCTTTAAGTAAACATTGCAAGTTAAATAAAGGTTTGAATAAAATACAGCAAATAGTCCACAATGCAGTGAGTAACATAAAAAATTTAATTTTTTAATTATTATTAATTTTTAAGTGCGCGAACAGAGTTTTATACAAGGTTTGACATTTTCAGATAAGTAAATTTAAACAGCTGTTCTAAAACTTTTACCTGTATTATTATGCCATGCTTAAAACTGAAAACTTTTAATTGATTAAAAAAACAAACACATTTTTTAGATTTTGAAGATATTTATTTAGGAATACTTACATATATGCCAGAGATGTATTGACAGAAACACAAATAGATGAAAAAGAAAAATTATACATATAATAAAACTGTACATAAAATATTTTTTGAAAATTCTGTTGCTGGTGCAATTAGTAATCGAAATAAAATACAAAACAGCAATTTTTGGTATTTTTGTCTGTCTATCTGTGTTTGCATCACGTTAAAATTACTGGATGAATTTTAATAAAATTATGTAAGGAGGTACCATATCAGTTCATATATAGGAAACATTTACAATTTTAATTTTTAGTTAATTGCGTGCTAGGTAGTAACCTAAATTATAAATTCACTGAAATTAATAACTGTGGGGTAAGATAGTTTTTACCACAAACCAGATAAGACACGAAAATTGGAGTGTTACCAGATCACAGCTTTCGTTGGAAAGGGATAGCAAGAGTTAATGCTTTTCTTATATTACTATCTCTTTCTGGTTATAGCTGCAATTAGATATTTAATTGTTTATAAAATAATTTGTGAAACTGGTGGAAAATTTTAATAAAATTTGATTTGTGTGTAAAATTAATTGCTTTAAAATAATTTGTGGCAAAATTAAAATTTGAACAAATATCATCAAAAGTCAGCCAAATAAATAAAAGAAAACAAACAAAAGGAAATAAACCCACAGGAATCCAACAGGAAAAAAATGTAAGTATAACAAAGGTTTTCTATTCAAATTAATTTGTTTTTAATTAAATTATTTTGCTATTTCAGGAGTCGCCGATACATAATGGGCTGTCCAAACGGGGAGAAATTTCTTCAGTTCCCGCCAAATCCAACCAAGTGTACATATTACATTTGTTAAATTTTAAAGTGACTTAAAGACAATTGGAATTATTTACTTTGATTTATGTAAAATGATATGTTACAAAAATATCGTCTTGCTGGATTAAGACATATTTTAATTATAAATTTCTATTTAAATTCAATTTTCTATTTAAATAAATACAATAAATTTTCTATTTAAATTCAATTAAACTAAAACTATGTATTTTTATGTAATTTAGTTCAGCATCATTTAATATTAATGACTACGTGGTGGAGCAAGCTTTCGTGTTGACCGAATGTTGGTACGAATGCAACGTGAACCAATCCCTTGGCATTTTCGCTCCTGCTTTTTTCACAAACGATACGAAGGCGTATTTGATTTCATATTTCGAAAATAGCGTGTAATGGGCCAGTTAAGTAAAGCTTTCGATTTCTATTTCAGGACTTAGATCTCCCGCAAAAACATTATGTGAACTAGTTATCAGAACTAGTGGCACAATTTACCTAAAATTAAAATGCAATTTATTTTCCGTATATATAACAGTATATTCAGATTGATTTGCTTACCTTATTTTCTTTATCGAGAAATAAACGTTTATTCATTGCTGTTAAGGCGGTCGTGGTTGATTAATAAGATCAATAACCATAGGGATCATTGCTCATGTAAAATTTTACAACTTTTCAATGAACCCATTTTACTAAAAAAGCAACTAAATACAAAGATGAATCAAAATTCCCTACACATATTTTCGGTTGTAATTATAAATTTTTTTAGCAGGTTTCTGTATTTCTTTTACTACTCTTATTTTGTTTGATTGTAGATGATTTAGTTCGTTTGCTGACAAACACTCTTATTTATATTTATGAAATATAGTTGTATACTGTTTTAGGATTTCGTTTCTTAGATCCTCAATTCCACACGAATCCCTTAAAACGTTAGATTTGGTTTGAAATAATATTATAAAATATTATTATATAGGGCATCGACGAAATAATATTTGTATTTCTCACCGCCATTATCATGTACAAAAATATTTCCTTATGTTCTGGTTGCTAACGTGCACTTCGCCGGAGAACCATTCATGTAATGCACATAAGCTCTATGTATATTGCCCAACCCTTATGAAGTCACATACATGTATAAAATTGTTTACCATAAGGAATCAAATAATTTAGACGGGACTCCTCCGCTTCCAACTGCATTTGTGTCCAAATTTTCCTTGAATTCTCTTTAACATTAAGACTTTTTGAACAAATGCCACTTAAAAAACTTTTATTGCACATTTTTTTAAAACTTTATGATCATGTTGTATTTTTGTAACTTTTAATTGCGCTTTCTAACAACAGCAATATATTTTAATAACTTTTAACGAAAATATTGTACCAGTTTATTTTAAATATTATTAAGAAAATATAATTTTTGTTAAAATTTTGTTTCCAATTTTTAGTTTACTTAATTGAAAACATATGTTAGTAATGGCAACATATAGCTGCTACTTCTTACTCATTGCTTTAAACATTTTTTGTTATCTTTTTATTCACTTTATCGAAAGCTGCAAGTACAAATGATAATGTACTTTTTTAAACGTCACAAGTGGGTAATCTGGATAGTTATCTGTGGTTTTTACTTTACCAATCGTAGTATAAGGTAAAGTATAGTAATCATGAAAAAAATCGAGGTCGGCATTTTGATGGATTTATACGTTTAGTGGTCTCCTAAATGAATTTTGACTATTTTCGCGATGATGTCTGTTGTGTATGTACAGGTCATACCGTTTGACATATCAAAATGAAATTTAGTATGTGCCTTTGGTATATGGAGATAAAGACCTGTATAGTTTTTGGGCATAATCGGGAGGGGCAAGGGGTAGTTTCCTTACCGCCAAATTTTGTGAACGCTCTACAAGTCATACCGTATGACATATCAAAATGAAATTCAGTACGTGCCTTTGATTTATGGAGATGAAGAGCTGTCTAAATTTTGGCCATAATCGGGAAAGGGTAGTTTACCTAATACCCCAAACCGAAAATAATTTTATTCTTTGTGTAATATATCCATAAAAATATCTGTTTCCATTTGGTATGGTAAAGTTGAGTGTAGGCCACTCCAGTTTTATTTTCTATGGCTATTTCGCTTAAATACAAAAACTCATCCAAATACAAGAACTTAACTTTGGTAACTCCACGGCATTTTTTCCTTTTCTTATGAAAACAATAAATATTGTGTTCTTGTTTTTGTTCAAAATATTATTTTGTACTTCTTACAACTATAGCTAGAGTTGGAATAAATTGACCAGTGTAGAAATAAAGTAAGAAAATATAAATTCACTGTTGGTTATTATTGTTTTGTTTGAAATTTGATACTTTTTGTTAAATTCCTTTGACTTAATTCTAATTTAGTCAAATAAATTTCTTTAGCTGGCCTAAAATTTAGATCAATGTTTCCAGATGAGCTAAACTGGGCACCTAACGAAATGGCCATAGAACCTAGCTTACCCCGTAGTAATCAATTTCAGTTAATTTATAATTTAAAAATTAAATTATAAAAGTTTTAATACAAAAATTCTAAAAAAGAATACTTTTTTCTGCAAAAATATCTCATTTCGAAGGGAAAATAAAGAAAAAGTAGTGAAAGTACGAAATTTCACGGATTTAAAGGTACTTCAAACTTGACAGCACCCTTTAGAGGGATATTTTAAACACTATTTAAAGAACTCTACAATAATTATAGAAGTTTATATAAATTTTAGAATTTATGTAAAGCCTTTGTTGCCAGCAATGGGTGCCTTTTAATAAAGTAAATAAAATAGAAGGAGTTGACACGGACTTTTGAAACTTTACAGGGCAGTTACATTTAGCCTAATTAAGAATAATTTTAGTTTTTGGAAAAATCGGAACAAGGACACAGCTACCCCTCAATTACCAAAAAGCAAATGTTCTTATATTTGCTATGTTATCCAACAAGAAAATGTGAAATCATAGGTTTGTTAAACCCATCATAATCGCTCTTCAAAAAAGGACTTTTGATTCTGTCCAATGTCCTTTATAGAAAAAATGCAATAAATCTTACAAAATTTATGCGAATTTCATTAATTAATACCTTTTGGTATAGAATTGCACATGAACGTTTTTGACTCACGGTCACGCATACAACTACTTAGAAATGGTATCTTCATCATTAACGACACTTTCTTTTTGTATATATTTATAAATATTTTCACAATCTATATTATTTGTATTTAATTATTTCTATTTTCAAGCTTTAGATAGTGGACATAAAAAGAAAATTGAGGGAATTTTTTACATCAGATGAAATGGAAGAATTTTTAAAATATGAATATAGAATAGCAGCTTCATTAAAAGAGAAGGAAGACAACTTCATAAAATGAAATTTAATTGTCTTAGTAATATACAAAAGAAAGAACTAGGTTTTAACTTACACCAAAAATGGTTTATTAATAAGACTAACCTAGATATTCCGCCAGATGTACAGTGGGTTCTTTCACTAGGTCAAAAGCACTCATTACCCGTTAAAAAAGAAAGTTTCCCAACTTTAAAGATGATAGCAGATGGTGAAGACTTTATACAGACTTTACAAACTAAAGAAGAACAAGAAATAGCAAGAACAAAATTAACTACAATAGTTGATAACCATTTGAATAAAATGAGATTAATAAATAGAGATAAATTTGTTTTAGATAAGGTAAAAGAAGTTGAAAAATGTTTAAAAAGGAATAAAGATATACTTATATTAAAAGCAGATAAAGGTAACGCTTCAGTAGCTATATATAAACAGGATTATAACATACGTTTTGATAATATTTTAGAAGATAGCACAAATTATCAACTATTAAATAAAGACCCCACGAATAAGTTACAAAAAATAAATAACGATTTTGTTGAAGAACTCTTTAGATTAAAAATTATTACAACTTTAGACAGAATTAAATTAAAAACAAATATTTCTAATGCACCTAGGTTATATGGACTACCCAAAATTCATACAGACGGATTTCCTTTAAGACCAATTTGTTCTTGTGTAAATACTCCTTCTTATGAATTATGCAAATATATTACAAATATTTTAAAAAAGTAGTGTCATTATTTCCAAGTGTACCTGTTGACTTAGCAATTAGTACGATAGAAGAAAAATGGAATATTATAGAAAGACACACAAGTATAGAAAAGAGTTTATTTTTACGTATCTTAACATTTTGTATTGAAGATAGCAGATATTTTCAATATAATAGTAAAATTTATAAACAACAAAAAGGACTACCGATGGGATCTCCAGCTTCTCCTATTGTAGCAGATATTGTTATGGAGAAATTACTAGACATAAGTATTGAAAAATTAATTGTTAAACCGATAATACTGACAAAATATGTAGATGATTTTTTCTGTATAATATCCGATAGAGCCATTGACAGTTTACTAACGACATTTAATGAGTTTAATCCTAACATTAAATTTACAGTTGAGATAGAGACTGATTCGAAACTTCCATATTTAAATACTTTACTCATTAGGAGTGGTAATGACTTATTAATAGATTGGTATCAAAAACCAACGTCTTCTGGAAGAATAATTAATTATTACTCAAAACATAGTAAACATATCATAGTTAACGCAGCTAAAAATTTGATAGATAGAGTTCTAACGATAAGCAATAAAGAATTCCACAAAAATAATATGAATAAAATTAGAAATATATTAAATGATAATAATTTTCCTATAAAGCTAAGAAATAGATTAATAAGTCAATATAGAAGAAGAAGAATTAATCAAAATACAAGAGATATTATAGAACCAAAAATTTATAAGTCTTTAATTTATGTACCTGTAATATCCGAACGTTTAGAAAAATCAAAAATCTTTGATAATACTAAATATAGAATGACATTTAAAACGCATAACACATTAAACAGATTATTCAGTAAAACTAAAGATAGCATCCAAAAACTAGATTTGTCAAATGTAGTATATAAAATACCTTGTAGCGGAAATGAAAATGAAAAATTGTAATAAAGTATATGTAGGCACAACGAAAAATAAACTAAAAACTAGAATTTCTGGACATAAATCAGACCAAAAATATAGGAATATTAATTCGCAAAAAACAGCATTATCTTCTCATTGTGCTGAATTAAATCACTATCCCAATTTTGATAATGTTTCAGTACTAAATTCAGAAAACAATTATAAACGTCGTTACATATTAGAAATGTTACAAATTATTAATACACCAAACACACAGAGAATTAATTTTAAGGCAGACACGGATAATGTAGCTCAAATTTACAGACATTTAGTAAATAAGAAATAATTTAATTATTGTTTGTACTTATTTAAAATTTTTTTTTAATAAGTTTATGACAAAAATTTTTTTGAAATATGTTACTTTGAAGAAAATTTTTTTCAATACTTTTTTAATTGTAATTTTCATAACGTTAATTTTTTAATTTTTCCTGATGATGCTACACAAAGCAGTAGCGAAATATCGAGAATAAAAATAAAAATAATTAACGACCTAAAGCTTGAAAATAAAAATAATTAAATACAAATTATTAAAAAGGTCAAATAAACTATATTAAAATAATCTATATTATTTTCAACCATAATATTCCCTCTTGCAAACATAAATGGATCTGTGGATTTTAACAAATGAGTCGTCAAATCATTATGCGTGTCAATAAGCTTTCGGGTATGCGACAACCTTACTTTTCTCACATATTTGTGAATTGCTTTTAGCAATTTTTCCTACAACCAGCCTAAAATGTTTTATTTATTTAATTATTATTTGAATTTCATAAAGGTGTTCTAAATCATTTGTACCTATTGGCAAATTAAAATATTACACCAATTCCATGGATTAAAATTTTATGTTCGTTAGATTTACTAGACCACAGATACTCACTTGTACTCACCTCAGACTACAGTATTTATGTCCATATTCATAAAAATTAAAAGCTTTACTCAAAGTTTACTGTATGTAAATTATTTTATAAAAATTACTTCAAGTAAGCCTTTTGCATGAATAATGGCATTCGTATTTAATATTGACCCCAATTAGATTTTTTATTCATTCTATTTTATTTAAGTACTTACTTATATACAGAAAATTATTATTATAATTGACTAAAAATAGTATTGAATATAATCACAAAAAAGGAAAAATTTGCTTTTTTATTTGATTCTTTTCCAAGTTCAGGTTCGAATTTTATAATTTTTTTTTTCGATCAATAGAAGACTTTATAAGAGTACAAAAACCGAAAAAAGGAGAAGGATATATATGTACGCTTCGCTACGCCCACCCACAAAAAATAAAATAATTTCTTGGAAATTAACTTGAAAACGCACGCTATTCTCACATCGAAAATGTTTTAGTTTAAATGCAAGGTTCGATGCCTACTGTTTTTTTCCAATCAGTTTTTTGTTAGACTATACGTATAAACACGATAATAATTTTTTACTTTTTATGGTGATGTGCATTGTCTGCATTTTGCTAGACAATGCACATCACCCTGAGGGTTACTTGTGCAAAGTTTTAATAATTTTTCACTTAATATAGGAGGTACCACGCCCATTGTCTCAACCTAGTCTGTATTTTGCTAGGCTATGAAGGTTACTTGTGTAAAATTTCAAGACTCTACCTAATGTAGTTCTCTCGGTGGACGATAATAATTTTTTACATTGTATGGGAGGTACCACGCACACTATTCCAATTCACCCTGTATTTAGCTTGACTTTGTACGTTAATATGGGGTTACTGGTGAGATATTCCAAGGTGTTACCTAATTCAGTTCTGTAGATACAGGATAATATTTTTTTACTTCGTATAGGAGGTACCACGCCCACTATTCTAATCCAGTCTCTCTTTCTCTAAACTAAGTATGTTAATGTAGAGGTTACGGATGCAATTCTTCAAGCCGCTACCTATTACTGTTACCAAGCTACTCGATAATAAATACTTACCACGTGCCACGCCCACGTCGAGTATCAAACAAATATGTACCCTATTTTACCAACCGTATATCTAATAACAAAATATGAAAATTTTAGAAAGATCGGTTCACTGGTGTAGGCAGCTATAGCTTTCCGACAAACAAACATACATACTTGTGTTCTCTACTTCTATTAAAACCGGATATATCCCATTGCACAAAAAAAGAGGTATCTATGTTTTAAATTTCATTAAATTCGAATTAGCCGTGATTGACGTACAAATAATCAAACTTGCAAACAGATTTATAATTGCATAGATAACATAAGTATATAAATGTATGTATACTAGACAACATACAGTATGCAAAATCCATATTCGTACAACCTTAGAAAATGCACTATTTCCTTAATATTCTAAATCCTTTAAGAAATAAATAACTTTTTAAAGTGTATATTCCCAAGCTTATTTAATCCAATTTTTTTTTAAGAGTAAGGCAATTAATGCCTATATTAACTATGTTACTTCCTTTTGAAAGGGATAGGAGTGGATAAGACAGATACATAGTGTGATAGTAAAGCTTCACGCTTCATGGCAACACTGCATTTGCACGTTATGATTATTTTTAGAACAGTATTACAGCGCCTCTGGTGTTATTTAGGCGAGTTAGTTTTGAAGTCAGCATAGTCAATTTATAATTATTTTACTTCGCCGGCGATTTAGAGCTATGTGGTAATACCGGCGAAGGAGGGCGCTGTGATATGCATTATTATAAAGAAAATTAATAAATATTAGAAAAATTGATGTTGGCCCGGCTGAGTATTCAACTCGTAACCTTTGCGTAGTAGTCCACGTGCTAACTACTTAAGCACCCTCAGTATATATAAAGTTAGTTTTAAAATTCTTTTAGATATTACTTATGTGTACAAATATTGAATTAAGATTTTTTTGTTCGTTTGTTTTGTTAAATAAAACCTTTTGTTTTAAATCATGCAATAAAAAGCCTTTTCAGTTATTTACTTTATTAAATGGTAGTCGTTTTTACGAAAACTGATGGTGTACGAAATTCGTACTAGTAAATCAGACACCTCATCTTCAAACGAAATCAAATCACCATGAGGAAGATAAACAGTGCCAACTAAAATCTTCGCATTCCCAAGTATAAGTTCAACAAACAGATACTCAACGACTCCATAACTTGTGCCCAATGTACCACCTTATGTTTCACAAAACATGATTTGCAACACCGCCACTAGCTCGATCATTTCTATGGCAAACATATGCAGAAATATCAATAACATTTGTGGAGATCGTGTCTTTTAGCCATGTTTCACTAACACCAAAAACGTCCAGAAAACCGCCATTCAGCAAAGCCTTGATTTCCAAAAATTTCGAAGAGTTTGGGTTTAAAAT
>OX451218.1:53404438-53462542 GCA_949628195.1 Phasia obesa | reverse complement strand
TGCATATAATAAACAACGCAAGTAACTAGAAGACATCATATTAAACAAGTGTCGCATGTGTCGCATGCGTGGTTTTATTGCTCATATGTGTCAAATTCGTTTTTCGAACCATGCTAAAATTTACTTGTATTCGGCACTTTCTTCGTAAGCCATGTCAAACATGTTCGAACAACAGTCCATGAGCTGACAATAGCGTGGTGCGACAATTGTCATCATGTTGTATAGTCCAACATATGCAGGTCTTTAATTTCGATGTTCGAATTGCTAGCAGTTCCTCATAACTCTATACCATAGGGCTAAATAGGTTTAAATATTGTTTTGTAGAGTAGCCAGTACATTTTTTTTAATTTTTTGTCTAGCTGTTTCCTTTTAATACTTATATGCATTTTCCATGTTAGCCGTCTATCTAAATTCAATCCAAATATTTTACATTATTATCGCTAGGAATTATAGCGCCATTGAGGAATACAGCTTGACAATCATTTCGTCTTGTTAAAAAATTAACATGTTTTGATTTTTGTTTATTAACTAAAATATTCCACTTGTTGAGCCAAAGGCAAAGACTGTCAAATTGCAGTTGTATGATTCAAGCAGATTCATTCTAAAACAAAAACGCCGTCTCCTCTGCGTAAGTTGCAATGTTTAAGCTATTTCTTATCGGCATGTCATAAGTAATTATGCTGTACAAAACTGGTCCAAGCACGCTACCCTGTGGGATTCCGACTTCTATTTGACATATATTATAATTATAATTATTTACTTTAACGAAAAACATCTGTTTCTTAAATAAGAAAGCAAAAATATATATATATAATGGCGCTGGAAGTATGTTTTTTACTGTTGTCATACCTTTCGGAGAAGACCGTCGCGACGCGTCGTCATTGGCTGTATGTTTTTTTAATTTGTATAGTAAACCTTCATGCCTGATGTATGTCCAAAAACACAGCAGAACACTAATGTTTGTTTTCGAAAGAATCCGTTATCACTTTGATTAATCAGTGACATTGTTCTGGAGGTCCGTGGTTATTTCTGAAGCCGAACTGGTGGTCGGGAATAACGTTGGATATCTTTAAAAAGGGTAAAAAACGTTTAAGAAATATTTGTGAGAAAATCGGAAGCAGACTAATGGGTCTGTAAGAAATCACAAGATTTTCGGGTTTGTTTAGTTTTGGGACCATTATTATTTCCGCACACTTCCAGTGTTAGGGAAAGTGTTGAAGTCGTAAAATAGAATTAAATATCACTTAAAAAAAATACCTTTAAACGGCAACGACTTAATTGTAATTGCATCTGTTTTGTCATAATTAATATTAAAAGCTGTAATTTCTGTTTGTGTTTCTTTTGGAGTAATATGTTTTAGATGCAGCTCTATTTGACACGCAGTCTAAGAATTTAACGATGTCTTCGGAGTCATTGGGGCATAGAGGTTTGAAAGTTGTTTCTAAATGATCAGCAAAAGCAGCAAATTTTAAAAGCAGCAATTTTTCATTAATTCTTCTGAACCAAATACCATTATTATTTTCAATCGAGGACGTTTCTTTCGAAGGTCGGTTAAGAACTTAGTTGCATTATATAGTTCATGTTTGCAAAATACATTTATACAATTATTTTCCCTTTGGGTTAGCTAACCTTGAGCCCCTCCAAAGATGTTTTGCTTTATAATCACCAGCAACAATGAAACGTAAACCCAAGCTTTAAAAAGTTCTCACATTCTTCACACTTAACTGCATGTTTAGGAGGAAAGTATATAGAGTAAATGTTAATAGGTACTTTATTGCAAATTACTTTAATACCGACAGCTTGTAAATAATTTGTTTAACTTCATTTATAGGTTTATAACGGATTGTATACTTAATAAATAAGTCTCCTCTAGCGTGAGCTCTTCCATCAGGATGATTAGTGTAAATGAAATCATAACCTTTATTTTAACATACGACTTATTACATTAAGTGCGTTTTTTTATGATAAAATAAATATATCGATGTGTTTTTCTGCCATAAAATAACTAAATTCTAACTATTCTTAAATTTACTTACTACAAGGAGTGACATCACGTTCATAAACACACTTATGATTTTTTAAAGTTCCAATATTTTTTATAATGTTATTGTTAATATTTTCACATGTCAGCATAGGATTCACCTGAAGACATATTTAAAAATCCAACATTAGGATTGTTATAATTGAAATTTGAGTTAGGATAGTTTGGATTATTAATTGAAGGAATTTCACTTCTGTTTATGGAAAACTGCTGAGGTCGTCTCTCCGATATTTTTTTTCTTTAATATTTTTGGTACATTTCACAACGTCTATAACTTGCAGTGTGTTGCTTCAAGTAATGTACACATTTAGGAGGGGCTTTCAATGTCTTTTGGGTAATTAGGTGTAGGATGACCAAGTCCACATTTAAGCAAATTTTTGGCATCGGTGACATTGTACAATATCACGTATTTCGAAAACTTTTTTGTTATTTGGACTTGGATTGATGTCAACGGTAGAACATTGGAAGTGGCTTTTTAGTAAATCTACTTTTAACATTAACAATACTTCTAACGAGATAAACCTTATATGGAAGATCTGCTTTAATATTTTCTATCTTTGACAAAAAATGGAGACCTTTTAATTACAAATCTATAAGCGCGCTGATTTTTTAGCTGATAAATATGATAACTGAAATTGTTTGCGTCAAAATACTTAACAATTTTTCGATAGGAATCTACTATTTTTACATTGAGTTTGACTTGATCATTACGCAAAGCTTTAAAATTAAATTCAGAATTAGCAATCACACTTATACATTTAATCTTCTTCAGTTTCAGTTTCAGAGTTTCAGCTACATCTTCGATATCATCAGCGTCATCATCATTATTATTGTCATCTTTATCATTGGCAAGTTCAGCAAATTTATCAATGTTTGATCAGCTTGGTTTATCATCAACATTCTTATGTTTTTGGGTTCATTCGTTATTTTCTTAACCTTCTTACGTTTTGTTGTAACATCGCTATGCATGTTTTGTTGTTGTTGTCGATCTTTCTAGAAATACCCCATATGCAAACATTCATAAAAAACAGATATAAAACGAGTAGCGCATACCCACTAGAGGCCTGCACAAATCCATTTGAACACACAATCAAGACATGGCATATTTTTTAAATGGTATACTAAAGTAAAGCCGCGACCAACAAATGCTGTTCAATACTTTAGAAATAAAAAACAAATACTTCCTTGTGTGTATTTGAAAAATGTCTTAAATATTTTAAGACGTCTTGATATTTCAAGATATCTTGATATATCAAGACGTCTTGATATTTCAAGATATCTTGATATTTCAAGACGTTTTAAAATATTTCTAGAGTAAATTGTAGCATTGCAACCACATATTTATTAGACGATAGTTAAAGAAACACACAAGAGCACAAACACACAAACCCATAAGAAATTTGTTTACGTCAAAATTATTTTAAATATAATGTTTAAATTTTGATACATTTGTATTTCTTCTGTAATTTTATCTTCGGCATTTAAGTTTGAGTCCCTTCGATGATTTTTATTACTTACTGCCCTATTTTAGACCAGATTTTATTACGCGTGAAAACGGATAATAATTCTGGTTTTGAGAAATCTGTTTTAATAAAAAGTATTTTCGGGAATGTCCAAAAAACAGGTAAGACCGTACTCATAAATAGTATAGCTATAAAATAATATACTAAACATTTTCAATTGAACATTGAAGGAAAATTGTTTCATTTAAAGTGAATAAGAGGTAATTTCAAATTTGAAAAACCTTTAGAATTTTATGGTTTAGCAAAAATTTCCACAAATTTTCCTAGATAAAAAACGGGTAAAAAATATTCATAAATAGTAATGCAATAAAATAACGGATAAAAACTTTTAATTGAACATTGAAAAGGAAAACGTTTTATACAAAGTGGCTAAGAGGTAAATTTAAATGTGATGTAAAAAGGATAATAGGTAAAGTTGTACAAAATCTGTTAAAATACCCAAATTTGGGAATGTTAAAAAGGTAAGAGAATACTTATAAATAGTTCTGCAATAAAATAATACACTCAGACGTTTTAAATTGAACATTGAAAATGTATTATCAAAAAACAGTCAAAAATACATAAATAGTTATTGAATATTAAAAATTAATATGTTTTAATTAAAAGCTCTTTTCTATGTAAATTTCTATTTAAAAACTACAAAATTTAGAAATCCAAGAATCCCTAAAATTTAATATTTAAGTTTTAAAATTTGTACTTAAAAATTAGTTTTCTTTTTATTTTTAATAACTTTATCGCATTGACCTGTGCAAAGCATCCAACCGTTCATATGATACACACATAAAAAACAGAAGCATTTAAAAACAAGTAAAAGTGCTATACTCGGCCGTGCCGAATCTTCTATGCCCTTCACCACGGTGATTTTATTTATCCATATTGTTGACTCTTTACTTAAATAAAGTCGTATGAGAAAAAAATTATTCATGAGTTAAAGAAATAGAAGACAAATGAAAACAAATTCCGTTTGCTACTTAATGATATTGAAGCCGACAGCTACATCGTAAACTCTGACATTGTTGTAGAAATGCTTATTTTGCTTTTATAAAATTAAATAACTTTTTCAAAAACTTATAAATATTTCCTTCAAAACTTTTTGTTTGTATATGAATTTGTAATTTACAATTTTGTGACATTTTCTTTTGTTGAATAAAATAGAAATTAGCCTAAGTTGACGACAGCCACAATGGTGGTCGTGTAGCCATGTAGCTTTGCTGCCTTCAAAATAATCGCATACATATAAACGTGTGTATTTTATTTTTGACAGTTTCTAATCGGTATCCTGATGATGTCTATTTGTTTAATGCACCTAGGTTTTAAAACAGAGATATCATCTATTTAAAAATCAAACGCATTTAAAAATATATTACTCTATATACACACATATGTATATTCTTAATATTAATTATATGTTATATTACAGTCATGATTTTCATTTTCAAAGAAACATTGATATTTTTGTTTTAATTTTACGAAAATTGTGTGTAAAAATAATTTTTTAAAAATGTTTTGTAAAATTTTATTCGAAAATTAAAAAAAAAAAAATTTTGAATATTTTTCTGTAAAATATCTTTTTGAAAATGTTTTGTAATTTTTTTTTGTAAAAGATTTCTTTTTTTTAATTTTATTGAAATTTTGTTTGTTAAATTTAGGACCTTTCTGCAATCTATATTGAGTTAGAATGGTCAGACTAAAGCAAAACGAAATCCTTACAAAAAAAAAATTCCTCATATTGACACATGGGGGTCCTTTTAAATGCTCCTATTTAGCAGTGGGTACCCTGTGGGTCCATTAGCTACCTCTATGTGTATTGCTTTCTATTAAGGTCTCTAATACAAATCAAAGCAGAAAAACCCTACCAATCTAAAAACAAACAAAAATCGCCCCTCGCAGGGGGTTATTGATCCCCCGAGATCTGTATGCACTCCTTGCGATCTACCTGTTGCAGTCTAATATTTATTTGACAAAAAAAGGCAAAACAGAATCATTAAAGCCGAAAAAAATTTAAAAAAACGTAAAAAAAATATAGGTGGGCGTGGTTTTTGGCCCGTAGTCTCCAAAGGAATGATCCGATGTTGCTGAATTACAATACCAAAATTTTCGAAACTATGCCTGACAGATTGGTGTGCTTAAATTTTTGTATCTCTTCTGGTGCCTTGGCAAATGACATTACCACACTAACACGGACAGACGGACATCGCTTAATTAACTTCTCTATGTATAAGGACCCAGAATATATATACTTTATGGGGTCGGAAATGAATATTGTAGAAATTACACACGGAATGACAAACTTATATATACTTATACCCTTCACCACAGGTGAAGTATTGGAGTATTTTTTTAAATACTTGGAGGATTTATTACGAACAAATACTGTCTTTGTCAGTATTTAAAAATAATGACATACACGAACTTCTCTATTTACTTCGTGCTACGAACAGTAACGACAGTATTTTATGTTAATGTAATGCAAGGAATATGTGTGCAAACCATTTAAACATGAGGGTGTGTTTCCATTTGTGCAGGCCTCTAATACCCACATGTACATAAACAAGTATACAGTAAACAGCAGAAATTTATACACGTATTTGCATAACTACAAGGGACAGCAAAGATACACACGTATTTGCATAAATACAAGAATACAAAAAGGAACCTGCCCGATCTATCCAGTATAGCACATTCTAGACGTTTTTGATCGCCTATAAATAGAATTCCTTCTTTCAAGTAGCAGCTGAAAACACATATAAGATAAAAGCTCCCAGTTTCGATGGCAGTATACCGTTCAACGTTTTTAAATTTCAATTCGGAACAGTGGCTAGTAAAAATCTATGGGGCAATAAAGAGAAAGCCATTGAGCTGATCCTGGCATTTAAACGCTAAGTGCTTCAACTGCTGAAGATGAACTGCAAGGCTCCAAGAAAGACTAGATCTTATTTGCCTCGAGACAATTGGGTATAAAGCTAGATATTTCAACTGTGGCAATTTGGGCCATTTGCAGCAAAACTGTAACTGATCTGCGTTCATCAGGCATCGCCAGAGTCACCTTTAGAAGCTAAGAGTGCCAGCAAAAATCCGGAATGGTAGGGCCATAAATATTCACATCGGTCATGCAGCAGTAAAATAAGAATCTGATTGCTCTGGGTTACATCAACCATAAAAAGCACATTCTGACGATAGGCTCAGGAGCGTCGTAGTCAATAATCAGGCATGATTTGGAATATTTAAATTGAAAATCGTAAAATTTTTAACTCAGAAATTATATAATCTTGAAATTTTTCCTCAATATTTCAAATTTTGCTCACTAACTATGAGAAAAAATTTGCTGAAAATTGTTTAAAATATTTACCCAACTCATAAACACGTTACCAAACACAAAAACAACGTTCCCAATATTTAAATGCTTAGCTGATAGTGGGGATATTATTCAAACATTGGAGAACAGAGAACAACAAGAGATTGCAAGAAGCAAATTGACATCTATTATCGACAGCCACTTTAATAAAATACATTTAAATAAAAGAGATCGAATGATTCTTGAAACAGTGGGACAAACTAAACAATTTTTGGATAAAAATGATGACATACTTATATTAAACTCAGATAAAGGTAACAAGACTGTTGCCATGTACAAAGAAGATTATAAGCGAAAAATGAAAGATATCCTTTGGAACATATGTACGTATAGACGCTTAAGAAAAGACCCTACATCTTCTTTACAAACAAAGAACAATCTACTGATCGACAAGTTGTTCAATTTGAAATTAATTGATGCTAAAGAAAAGACAATGTTAACCACAAGGACGGCAATAGCCCCCGGAATATATGGGTTACCAAAAATACATAAACGTGATATACTGCTTCGTCCATAAACTCGCCAAATTATGGACTTTGCAAATATATTGTAAATATTGAATATTGAATTTAACACAGGAATCAAAGTACAATGTTAAGGATTTTATTGATTTTAAACGCAAAATAAACAATATCAAAATCAACAGGGATGAAGTACTTATATTATTTGATGTCATATCTTTATTTCCCAGCATTCCAGTGAACTTAGCAGTCAAAACTATAGAATATAAATGGAATATTTTACAAAAATATACGAATATACCACATAGTTTGTTTATAGACATTATAAACTTTTGTATAAAAGAGACAAGATATTTTAAATATGACGGACATATATATGAACAGAAAAATGGAATGCCCATGGGATCTCCTGCCTCACCAGTTATAGCAGATATCATAATGGAAGAACTACTAGACCACACTATAGAGAACATGGTGAAAGACCGAAAATAATAACTAAATACGTAGATGACATTTTCGCCATCGTTAAAAAAGATGCCGTTGAAGACACGTTGTTAAAGCTAAACTCATACAATAAACAGATTCAATTCACAAAAGAGTTGGAAAAGGACAACAATCTACCTTATCTTGACGCAGTAGTAATAAGATGTGGAGAATTACTTAAGCTAGATTGGTATCAGAAACCTACCGCTTCAGGTAGGCTAATGAATTTTTACTCTAAGCACCCAAGGTGACTAATTATTGACACGGCAACCAACTTTATTAGAAGAGTAATAGAAATTAGTGATGAACAATTTTACAACAAAAATATACATAGAATTATACATATACTTGAGACAAATGACTATCCTCGTAAAACTGTAACGCAGTTAATTAGATATGTAAGATCAAAAAACGACAGATCAGCTAACAAAAAGAATCCCCAGAAGGCATATAAAGCTATTACATATGTTCCTGGATTATCAGAAAGAAAGAGAAATACAGATATTTATGACAACAAGAAGTATGAATTGGCTATGAAGAACAATAATTTGATAAACAAATTATTTAGCAAAACAAAGGATAGATTAAACGAAGAAGTTAAATCGACCCTTATATATAAAATTTATTGCAATGGAGACGGAATCAACATATGTCCTAAGACATACATTGATACAACAAAAACAAAATTAAAAACTAGAATCTCATCTCACAAATCCGATTTAAAAACTGTGAAAAAACTGGGAAACCTATAGAGCAAAAAACTGCACTCGCTGCCCACTGTGCATTACATGGTCACAGGCCTGATTTTGAGAGAGTAAGAATTTTACAGGAAGAGCAGAATTATAAAAAGAGATTAACATTGGAAATGTTACACATAATTAATGTACCTACTACAAAACATTTAAATTATAAGACAGACACAGACAATTCCGCTCAATTATATTGACATATTATTAATAAACACAAGAAACAAAATAAATAATTAGTACGAAAAAAATCCTTGGACAAGGAGGTCATTAGCGAACTAAAACGTAAATTGTGTAAACATTTTAATGTATGTTGTCGTAATTGATTTATATAAAAGAAGGACGAAATTAAACACGCGTTGTAACATCTTAGGTATACTTTATTCAATGTAAACTTCAACAACAATGAATATAGAAAAAGTCAAGTTGACAAAATTATTTAATGGCGTTGCCAGATTGTTTATATAACATATGTATAACATATGTATTGTACGAAAATTTTATGTTTTAATGTTTTATTGTGTAATATGTAAAAAATGTATCATCGTTCTTTTGTATGTAGATTCCTTTTTTTTCGCAATTTTTTATTTATTGTATCTTCAGTATAATTGAACTATCAATAATTACTCATATCTTAAGTCTAAAAATAAAAATATAAATGTTAAGTCCAACCAGTACTGGACAAAAAAAAATGTATGTTTCACGGCTACTGTAATTTGCGGGTTATCCCTCTGATGTACGGATGAGAGAAGCAGTGTTTAGTATGTTACGGGCCAGTGGATTACGATGAGTTTCAAGCTTCTTTAAATAACTTATGGCAAGTTTCGCTATTTCCGCTTTAACTGTTGGCACGTTTAGATCTTTATGGATGTTCGAGTTTTTTATATACTACGGAGCAGATGTAATTATACGAAGAATCTTGTTTTGGCGCCTTAGAATTTTTCTACGTTGGTAGCTGAGGCAGTGCCCCATAATTGAATGCCATAACAACATATTGGTTTTAGAATTGACTTGTATAATAAAAGTTTGCAATCTAAAGCTAGAGTAAAATTTCTGCCAATAAGCCAGTTTAGTTGGACTGCTTTCAACTTCATTTGTGTTAACTTTGTTTCTATGTGTTGTTTCCATGTAAGGCGCCGGTCAAGATGTATGCCGAGATATTTGACGTCTGCAAGCTGGGGTATCGTTTGGTTATTTATCCGAATAGGGGGGCAAGATTCTCAGTGTGAAAGTTGTGTGAGTACATTTTTGTTCATTCACTTTTATTCTCCATTTCTTCAACCATTTTTCTAAATTGGATATGTGGTCTTGTAAATATCGTGATGCTACTTCGGGTCTTTCGTGAATGCTCAAAAAAGCTGCGTCGTCAGCAAATGTCGATATGTGAACTCGGTTACTAGTTGCCATGTCTGAAGTATACAATAAGTATAAAAAGGGCCCCAATATAATACCTTGAGGAACTCCGGCTTCGATTGGCTGGGGTGAGCTCAAAAACTCTCCTTCTTTCACAATAAATTTTCGTTCGGTTAAATAACTATCTAGCAGCTTATATAGGTTTGCGGGCAAATTCAGTTTTAGCTTATATATTGGGCCTTCATGCCATACCTTATCGAATGCTTGAGAAACGTCGATAAAAAGCGCAGAGCAGTATTTTCTCTCTTCAAATGTCTTCTTAACAACATTGACTAACCTGTGAGTTTGTTCGATCGTACTATGTTTTTTCCTGAAGCCGAATTGATGGTTTGGAATACATCCTTTGGCGCTTAGAATAGTGTTAAGCTTAGTTATTAACATCCTCTCAAACAGCTTTGACATATTGTAGATATATGTAGATTCCTTGATAATGGTTAACGATGTTAACCGAAATATTGGAAAAATAAAATAAAATAAACAATCTTATTTATTTCATTTTTATTTTCATTTTTAACATTTTGTAAAAGACCTTAAGCCGAACAAAATCTTCTCAACTAAGAAACACAGGTCAACTATTAAATAAAAGACACTGAATTGCTTAAAATATTTAAAAAAAAATAAAAAATTTTAAAATGCTTATAACTCGCTCATTTTAAAACATACTTTACAGATTAAACCATCATTTTATAGACCGTTAAGACCATGTATAATTTTTTAATATCAAACAAAACTTCAAAAAATGCCAAGCTTTAATAAAATTTGCAGGGGCGTGGTTCCCAACTTTGAGACCACATAGCGCCCATCTTCAAAACTTAAGCTTATGGATCAATCGGCCTAGCCCTTTACAAATGATTTTGCCCCCACTGTGGAGCGCCGAGAAAGACAGAAGAATTCTGCCATCAGAAAAGCACATATGGTACGAAGGCCGAGAGATGACACCACATTATAAATGTCCGGCGGGTACATGTTGACACAAACATAGATTGGCCTAAAGTGCAAAAGGGACACCACAGAATATCGAGTCTTATTGGGTAAAGAGAACAGTGAAATATCTCTCCAGCGATGAAAACATATAAAAAGATCCATTAATTCGTGCCTAACCGGATTGATCTCACAAGTGGTTAAATGAAGACCAGATATGAAAGAGCTGCAAACTCCGAGAGATTTTACAAGGGACAACTAGATAACCAACAACGAAATAAAGGATTCTTCAACGAACTATAAACTTATTGGAATGGTACACAGGGAGGTACAGAGGTACAGGATACAAAAGTTCCATAGCCAAAGATCAAAAATTAAAGTTGTGCACTTAGAGCGGCTAGCCAACTATAGAAAAGGTATGTACATCTGGCCTGTTCAGATGGAACAGGCGTCAAGGGTGTAGTGTTATGAAAGAAGAATTTATTCCTTAAAAGATGGTAAACGAAATTTTAAAAATTTGCTTTTCTGATTTAAGTTGCACCAAACAAACTTTTTATGAATTCTTGTTTAAATTAAGGTTGATCTAAACATAAACAGATCATTGTATTATAATTTGTTTATTTTTATTTATCAGAATTGATATTAAGTTTTTTTTATTACAAAAAAGTGCAATTGTACCCACTTTGCCATCTCTGAGTTGCTTTTGACACCTAGAATATAATTTCATATAAAATTTATTCAATAATAACTAGTAGGATTTCTATTTATTCGTCTGTATGTGCACATGTCTCTTAAAATATTTTTCATTTTAATATCGTAGTAATTTTTGTTCATTGCTACCGTTTTGTTGCCCTTGTCTAGTACCTTACAAAATAAAAACAATATTCTAGTCGAAAAATTATTCAAATTAAATATTGTTACGAAAGAAGAATTTATTCATTATAGGCTCTGAACCACAATACTCTCGAACAACAACAACATTAATGGTTTGTTTTCTTAAAATGATGATTGAAAGAAACAAACAATAAAGAGTAACGCCTTAAACAATGATCAGAGAAACAAGTCGTCGTAAAAACTCGGCGGCGGCGGCTGAGCAAAAAATTTTCGGCGGCGGCTAAAAGTCGGTTGAAGCCGACTTAATCTGTTATCAAAAAGAACAACAACAAAAATAAACAAATACTTACATTTATTGATAATTTTTTTACTTAGAAGACGTAAATGTTACAAATTAACTCAATTTTAAGAAATATGATTTATATATGTATAGTGTAAACACAAAATTATTAAATTTTCTACTGTTTGAAAAAAAAATTTAAGTTTTTATTACTATGTAGGTATATCCTATCAAAATCTTCAATTGTTTTGATTGAGTCTTTTTTCTTCAAATAATTTGTTATTAGGATATGTACATACATATATACAATGTGAAAAAAAAAACTTATTATCGCCCATGTTCTTAAAACGCTGCGTTTTCAAATCGCAAATCGTTTTTAAAACGCATTTAAGCATCTTCTGAAAACGAAGCGATTTGCTGGCGTATTGTTTAAAACAAAAATTTTTTATTGAAAGTAATTAATAAACTAACAATCAAAATTAAAATGCCTTCAGCGTATTTACTTGCTCAGCAAAATTTTAAATTGCATATTTTTAATTAAAATTGTGAAAAAATGTTAAAAGTTTTTCTCCAATATAAAATAGAACATATTAAATTTTAATTTTACATCAATTTATTTTTTCTTTCAAGTGCAGTTTAAATAAAAATAACCATATCGCTTCAGCATACACTAGCGGTTTAAAAACGCCATTTTTGTTTGCCAGAATACCTGTTTGGCGTTTTCAAATCGAAAACTCAAATTTAAAGCGATATGCGTTTTTCAGAACATGGGCGTATATCTTTTTGTGCCATTTTCAACAAAACTATAATCAGTAATAATTATTTCTGAGGAAAAACAGTTACATTTTAAGCATTGGAAGGTTGTAATTCATATTTTAATGTAGCCAGTCGTAAAAAAATATATGTTTATTAACTTGTAAGGCTGGCATTGCTTTTTAGGTAAAAATTACCAAATAAATACAATTCTATTAACAATCAATTTTAAATAAAAAGCTACAAAGTTTAATTTACATTTCTTTACTAATAGAAATTTGAATATACAAAATTTAAAGTATGACAAACCCCAAAAGAAAAATGTCGGCTAACATTTTTGAGCCGTGACAAGCCGCACTCTTCGGCGGCGGCTCGATTATTTAAAAAAAGTCGGCGGCGGCTGTTAGCCGGCTATGAGCCGCTCGACTTGTTTCTCTGGTTTTTCCTTTTAATTTTTAAATTGTAATTTGTTCTGAAATTGTACTAAACAAATTAGAATTGTGAATTTTTATTTTATCCTTTTATTGGATGGCTAGTCTTTCGACCACAAAATTATGGCCTAAATTTTCACTCATAATGTGTAGTCTTTTGAAATTTTGCAGAGGCCATATTGGCTCTACAACAAGTAGTAAAAATCAAAGTGTTTTCAGACAGTGACCTGTTTTGAATGAATATGGCATAATTTTTAAACTATAATAAGTGGGTTCTTGAAACTTTCACAAAAGGCATACTTTTAAGAGCGGGTTTTTAAGATAGATATCAGAGATTTAGTCATCCTGAATCTTTGTTCTTAGTTTTTAAGATATTAATTAACTATTTTTATTTGCTACTTTAAGCGGCCAACGTTGGTCAAAATATGAGCATTTACAATAATAAAAAAGAAAATTATTTTTTAAAAAACGTAAAAAATGGATAAAACATTTTTTTTATTAATTTCCAACTTCAAACTAAACTCTCTAACTCTCTATTTTTTTGGATTCTGACCAAAATTAATAAAGAGTTGAATGGTGCTCCTCCAGTGAAAAAACTTGAGTTTATGGGTTCACCTGCAGTAAGAAATTCAGTCTAATGGTGCTCATCTAGTTAAAAGTTGGGTTTTTAAAATGGTGCTCCACCAATGTCCGACTTATTGAAATTAAAATTTCTATGTTATATACAATAACCAAACGATTACACGTGGCTGATTAAGCAACCACCAATAACAGTACCGTAGAACAGCTATTCGACGACGCCAATCAGCCAGTGTGAGAACGGCCTGAAGGCCGAGCAACAAGGACGGCCTGATTGACTTTAAACGATAATGACAATGACGCACGCACGTATTCCCCGACCCACAGCTACTTTACGACTTATCGAATAAGGTCTCTATAAATTATATTAAATAATATCTTTTTTTTTCTTCATCTCGAGACAACACAAAGTTTTTCCAGGCAGCGACTTGCGTTTCTTGAATATGGCCGTATTTTTAAATTACCTATTATGTCTCAAAAATTAAACCAAATTCATGCAAAAGACATCACGGTATGAAAATCCTTTAATTTGTACTATTTTTTATAGAGGCCATAGAAATTCACCTTCTGTGAATATTTTAAGGGCCTAGTATTATGGTTAAAAAATTAGGCCATAATCATGCAAAACACGTTAGTTATACATATATAACTAACATACAAATTTCAAGAGCCTTCCTATTATTGTTAAAAAATTAGGTAATATTCGTGGAAAACACATTACTTTTTGAAAACCCTTTAATTTTTACAATTTGTTTAAAGGCCTTAGTAATACACCATTTGTGAAAATTTGAAGATTCTACCATTTATAGTTTAAAAATTAGGCCATTTTTATGCAAAACAGGTCGCTGTCTGAAAATTCTTAATATTTTACTATTTGTTGTGGAGCCCATATAGTACATCTGTCAAATTTTTGAGAGCCTACTTATTATAGTCAAAAATTTAGGATATAATCATGGAAAAAAAGTTTACTTTCGGAATATTCTTTAATTGCAACTGTTTGTTGTAGAGACCATACTGATACACCTTCTGCGAAAACTTTAATAGCCTAACTATTATAGTTTACAAACTAGATAGTATTCACGCAAAACACGTCACTGTCCGGAAACCCTTTAAATTTTACTATTTGTTGGCCGCTTGAAATAGCAAATCAAAATAGTTAAATTTTATCTTAAAAACTAAAAACAAAGCATGACTAAATCTCTGATATCTATCTTAATAACCCGATCTTAGAAGTATACATTTTTTGAAAGTTTCAAAACAGGTCACTGACTGTAAACCCTTTAATTTTTACTACTTGTTGTAGAGACAATATGGCCTCTGTCAAATTTTCAAACGACTACATATTATAATTGAAAATTTAGGCCATAATTAGGCAAATCGCGGAACATCCTTTAGTTGTAGAGACCAAAGACCACCTTGGCCATATTTTTTACTATTTGTTGTAGAGGCCATAATAGTTCATCCTCTGTGAAAGTTATAAGAGTTTACCTTTTATAAATCAAGAATTAGATCATATTCATGCAAATCACGTTACTTTCGAAAAACCCTTTACCTGTTTAAACACGGAACATAGTTTTAATTACTGTGTGTAAATATCAAGTGTATGTCCCTTACGGCTCAAGAAATAAAGATATATACGGGAATAACACATAACTTTCTAAAAAGCCCATAAGTTTTAATATTTCTTGTTATAGTGGCCACAACAATACAACTTGTCTGAAAATTTCAAGAGTCTACCTTCAACCGTTCCAGATACATACATATGAAAGTTTTCTCACTTTTTTTAAATAATCATTCTACATCAAATGCATAGTTTTAAAAACAAAAGGAGTAGTCAAAATGATACATAGTGTCGACTCTTCACAAAAAGTAAAATATTTAAAGATCGAGCTAAAGTACCTTTGTTCAGCAAATAGACTTCACAGTATTTTTTGTGCTTAAAAAAGAATTTCATTGCAAAAAGTTGTTGGTACTAAATTGTATTATAGTTTCTATAATAGTAATAATTTTAACTTAAGTACTAAAATCTTTCCTAAATTGTGACTTAAATTATAAAATGTGTTAAAAATAATATTTTTTTGTTTGTTTTTAAATTAATAGTACGCAACATAAAACATGGGAAAATTTTAACATTGTACCAAATGAGTCTTTGGTGTACCATTATACTTTTCAGATTAAAATTGTACCCAAAATTATACAATTCAACTAACTTTAGCAACCCTGATATACTTACATAATTTCAAGGCGAATTCAAATTTTGTGCATAATTTTGCGCAACGTGAATTCGCCTTGCTTTGGTATAGAAACCAGGGTTGTCAGATTTTTCACCTATTTCGGTAAAATCGATGTAAAAAAACGCCAAAAAGGTTTTTTGCTAAAAGTTGCTGCTAATGTATACAATACTTTTAATGTTTAAAACAATTTTAACATATCACAAAAAATAAATTAAACAAAATAGCTAAAATTCACCAAAATAGAAAAAAATTCGCTAAAATATAGAAAGATTTTGTTTTTTATTTAAAATGATTAGTGAACTTGAAAAAAGGTAAAAATTTACTTACAACAATGAAAAATATTGATTATTGTATTAAAATTGGAGGCCTGAACATACACATCTTTAAGGTATTTTTCAGCGAGTTCTTATTGAGAATATATTTTATAAGAATTAAATTTATTCAACATTACGAAAGATCAACAGATGTGTGCCAAATGCCCTATTTTAATACATAAAATTTACATCATGTGTTTTACAGTCGAGTTTTGGTCAAATTGATCTTTTTATCCAGTAATTAGCATTATATAAACTTAGAGAGAATCTTTCTAAAACAAAAGTTTATATTTTTATTATGGTTGATAAATATCCAAAAGTATATTAGGATTTACATATAAAAAATATTGAAAACAGGAAATTTTGTTGGTGATAAGGAATTTCAACATTTTAAAATCAAAAGATAATAATAAAATTCCCAGAATAAAATCATCTTTAGATATGAAAATCATTTTTAAATATAAAATGTTCGTGAGCCTTAAATAAATTTGATTCGAAAGCTTCCGGTTTACAGAAGAAAAATCATATTTATGTAAATACTAGCTGTGCCCACTCACGATGTGTGGGTCCTGACAATATTTTGCTCGATTTTGCTTTAAAAGTAATGAACACCCAATTTTAAGACTTATGTATTAACTTTATATAGGTATACCCATCCCTGGATGCAATTTTACAATTTATATAAAAGTCTAAAAATTGTCATAAAGCTCTGCAAAAGACAGACAAGAAATGAGTTATTTAAAGTATGCAGTACCTATAAATCGCTAAACAAATCGGCGTACTTTCACTGCTTTTTCTCCACTATCACTTGGAAATAAAATATTTTTTGGAATCAGGATACTAAGGTACCTCTTAACAAAATTTTGTTAAAATCCATCCAGTAGTTTTTACGTGATGAGAGCATATTAAAAGGACAGACAGACAGGAAATGAGGTACTATTTTATTAAATGTATAGATGAAAAGCAATTTACTTTTAAAACTTGAATTTTTTGTAATCCATTTTGATATTCCTTAATTAAGTTTCTAATGTTGACCAAAAGTCAATAAAAATTCACCAATTATTTTAAAAATCGCCAAAAAGTCGGCATGTCGCCAAATCCAAAATTTGATCGCTAAAAGCCAGGCTTAACTATCCTACACAATCGTACGATTTAATCAACCAAAAATCTGACAGAATTCTGTCCTACTTTAAAAAATGGCGTTGTAGTTGCATTTTTTGACAGATCGTACGACTGAGTATGATAGTGAATCATGGCCTTAAATAATATTGAAAATCTTCACGTTTGGCGAGAAATCGCCATATCTGACAGCTCTGATAGAAACAGAAATATTATGTGTATGTAAAATCTGCGAAATTCGACGATTTTTTTCTAAAAAATCTTCAAAATCTGGACTTTATTTTTAAAGTATTCAAAGGCATTTTTATTTTTTAACTTAACAGTTCTATTCACTTTCATCTAAATTAAATTATTGTTGGGAATGTTGTTGATTAGAATGAAGAAAGAAAAACTCAGTGCAAATAGTTGTGGTTTTATATTTACGAACATGTTGAGGTACGTAGGTTAATAATAAGTGAGCTGGCGAGTAGACATCCATATTATTGACCGATTTTCTAACTAGGAGTCATTCTCTTGGTCATCAGCTGCTATAAATTTCGGATCCTGTGTATTTAAATAGTCAAGAAACCTATCTTTGCTGATGTTACTTTTTTAATAGCCGATGCTGTTGGACAAATAATTGTATATATGTAGGTAAATATCTCTGGATAACACCTCTATCGCAGATAGATGTTTTGGACATGCATAAAATAAACATAATGCCAGGTAAAGACAATGTAACAGGACCATTTCTGTATGTCTGTGTTCGCATCACGTAAAAGCTAATGGATAGATTTTAATTAATTTTGTGAGGTACCTTAGTATCTTGGTCTCAATTTAGGATACTTTTTTTAAATTGTTTATTCTATTACAAAGTTATCACATGAAATACCATGGCTGAAAGAACATAGTGGAATAATCTGAGCAAAATCCAAAAAATTATTAACGAAATTTTTTGAGCCAAATTTATGTACATATATTATGTCTTTTTACAGGATCTACACAATTTTTTAAAACAATTTCCAATATAATTATTTCGGCAAATTCCAGCAAAAGCTAAAAATTTTAGAAATGGAATTACCTTTTATTATTATATCATATAAGTACTTAGCTTTTAATATTGCCCTTCTAAGAAAAAAACATCAATACAAAATTTTTATTCGTTTTGCCACAACCAAATATCAAGGCGAATTTATATCAGGTGGTGTTGATAGCCCAGCTGAATTTTGTTTGTTTACGTTTTTTGGAAACAGGTTCACCATATTGTTACGAAAGAAGAATTTATTCATTATAGGCTCTGAACAACAATACTCTCGAACAACAACAACAATAATAATGGTTTGTTTTTTTACAATGATGAAAGAAAGAAACGCCTCATACAAACATTCGCATATACGCATATACACACAGATTAAATAAACACTCTTCTGTTAAATACACAAACAAACAGCCACACAAACAGGTATAAAGAAAAAAACAAACACACAAACAGAAAACAAGAGCAATAATCGAACCTGCCAGATCTGTCTGGAATAGAACATTCTTGTGCTTTTAAATCACTTATATAAGCGAATCGTGCTGGCGAGTAGTATGGCAGTATTAATTTAAAAGTCGAAGAGTTAAGTTGTCGAATTTTAAGAGTGTTTAACAGTTTGCTGTATTTTTGAACAGTGGTGTTAAATAAATAAAGTGACTTACAGTAAAAGTAATAACAGAGTGTATTTATTTTGCAATTAAAAGAACCCAACGTAAAGTAAAAACGTAACAATTGGTTACAGAAGTGAAATTGTAAAATAAAATAACTTAAAAAAAAATAAAATAATAGATAAAAATGAAATTTGAAGATCTTAAAGTGAAGCAGCTGAAAAAGGAGTTGAGTAATCTGGATTTGCCAACAGCAGGTAACAACACATAACTGCAGAAGAGGCTCATGAATGAATTCAAGCGTCGTGGCGTGGACATTGGCGCATATGAGTTTGATGAAAAAGAGATGACAGAGGTATGTAGCCGTGAAACAACAACAGCAAGTAACATGGACTTCAATACGATGTTTTCCGCTATGATGGAGAAAATGGGAGAAAACTCTAGAATGCTTCTAGAAAATGTAAACGGAAAGCTAGTCGAAGTTCAGGAAGCTTCTAGAGCAAACAGCGAAAAACTACTGAAAACAGTAAATGAGAAACTGGAGAAAAATCAACAACTTCTAGCTAAGATTCAAGAAGTTTCTAGAGCGAATAATGAGAAACTTTTGGGACAAGTCAACGAAAACCTTCTACAAATTTCTGAAACCATTAATAAGCGAGTAGACTACGTAGAAGTCAAGTTCGACGAAAAAATCTCTGCCGTAGAAGTGCAACTGTCCGGTTTAAACAGAAAAGTGAATCTTCTAGAAACTAGTGGCGTCGAAGTGCAGGTAAAGGATGTCGATGTAAAGCTGCAGGAGCTTGAAAACAAAATTATGAGCCTGGAAATAAGAGAAGGTCCAGTACGAGTAGTGACTGAAAACACAAATAGGATAAAAGCTCCCAGTTTCGACGGCAACATACCCTTCAACGTCTTCAAATTTCAGTTTGAGACAGTGGCCAGTACAAATCTATGGAGCAATGAAGAAAAAACGATTGAGCTGATTCTGGCACTTAAAGGATCTGCAACAGAAGTCCTCGAAAGCCTACCAACTAGCTGCAGAAATAATTATGAGGACATAATGGTGGCGTTACAGCGCAAATATGGCGGCGATCATAAAAAGGAGCTGTATAGAATGGAGCTACGTGGCAGGGTGCAGAGAGCAAATGAGACGCTTCAGGATTTCGCCATGGAGATAGAGCGCTTGGTGCAGCTAATATACCCTAGGGAAAACCATCCACTTCTAGAACAGTTCGAAGTGGAGGCATTTGTTAATGGTATTCGTGATACAGATATTAAGCACGCAGTTTGCGCTAAGCAAAACACAGCCTTTGCTGAAACCATTACTTACGCTCTGGCTCAAGAAACAGCAAAAGTCATTTCGAGACCGCAGTCATACAAAGTGCGAAAAGTTGAAGTAGCTGCTGAAGATGAGAAAACAACAATGGACGACATAAAGCAAATACTTGAATCGGTCTTAGATATTTTCAAAGAAACTATAAGGCAGCAAGAAAACGAGCCAGATCTGTTTCGCTGCCAAGAAACAATAAACGTGCGACTCACAAAACAACGCAAGAGTTGTTAAACTAAAGAGAGCTAGCACTACGGGGCATGAGCTAGCTCCCACAACCGAGGGCCCACAATCTCTATATCTGTGATGCAGCAACAAAACAGCAATCTTACTCCAAGTGGGTATATCAACGGAGGAAAGCGTATTCTGACAATAGACACAGGAGCATCGCAGTCTATAATAAGGCCCGATTTAGTAAAGGGAAAAGTGGAACAATTGAATAATGTAAGTCTGCGCGCCGCTACCGGAGAATTTGCTACTGTCTATGAAAAGGCCAAAGTCAGATTAACTATAGCCAACATGAGTGTGGACCATGTGTTTATTGTTGCCGATATCGTGGACGAAGTTATTATTGGCGCAGATTTTATGATCATGCATGGAGTCGATCTGCGCATGGGGCAACAAATAATGATCTGGCGAAACGTCGAAATACCCCTTGATATTGGATATGTGAGTAAATCTGCAGTAAGGAAGTTGGTTGCTGTAGCATCCCAGAAATTACCACCTCAGGCAGAAACTGTGATATGGGCACGTATGGAGGAAGATTGTGAGGACAACCGGTTGTGGATGGTAGAACCATCAGGAATTAAGAGTGAGACAATTACAGCAAAAGCCCTCGTGAAAACCTGTAAGAATGGAAAAATTCCTGTGAGAGTGTTAAATCTATCCAACAGTGAAAAGGTAATTGGTAAAAACTCTCAGATAGCCCAATGTACACCATCGTAATTAATTGCGAGAGAAACTCGGAGCCTGAAAAACTGTCAACTAAAGAGCGCGAAATACTAGCAGAACACGTGGGGAAATAGGTAGCAGAACCTGACAAAAACAAAGCCAAGCAGCTGCTACGAAAGTACGCCTCTGTCTTCGCCCTAAAAGATAAAAGCCAAGGTGGAACGGCAATAGTGAAGCATGAAATAAATACTGGCGAAGCGAGGCCCATAAAACAAGCCCCCAGAAGCATTCCCCTAGCCAAGCGGAGCGAAGTAAAGCAGCTAGTCAACGAAATGGAGCGAGACGGAATTATCGAACCATCTTCGAGTCCTTGGAGCACGCCGGTAGTTTTAGTAAAGAAGAAAGATGGCAGCACTAGATTCTGCGTTGACTACAGAAAGCTCAACGATGTTACCAAAAAGGACAGTTATCCGCTACCAAGAATCGATGACACCTTGGACACGCTAGCAGGAACCAAGTGCTTTTCTACGCTAGATTTACAGAGCGGTTACTGGCAAGTCGAGATAGCTGACAAAGATAAAGAAAAAACTGCTTTTAGTGCTCTCGATGGTTTATGGCAGTTTAATGTTATGCCATTTGGTCTCTGCAACGCTCCAGCTAACTTCGAGCGTTTAATGGAACGAGTGTTAAAGGGACTCAATTGGAAGTTATGCCTGGTGTATCTGGATGACATAATTGTCATGGGATAGACCTTCGATGAACACCTAAGGAATATGGAAGAAGTCTTCAGGCGTATATCAGCGGCTGGACTGAAGCTCAGTGTTAAGAAATGTGCATTGTTTCAGAAGGAAGTCAAATACTTAGGGCTTCGTGTAACAGCAGAGGGCAATCAACCGATAAAGATAAAATACGGGCAGTAAAGGACTGGCCTCGTCATCAAAATCATCACGAGTACGAAGTTTCTTGGGACTCTGCACATACTACAGACGATTTGTGCCAAATTTTGCTAGTGTTGCTGCGAGCCTACATGAGCTAACCAAAAAGTCGAGACCTTACCAGTGGAGTGAAGCAGCCGAGGAAGTATTCCAGAAGCTCAAGGAATTGTTGTGTGTGGCACCTATCCTGGCATATCCAGTAGCTGGGCAAAAAAAATCATGCTAGACACTGATGCAAGCGGATATGGAATAGAAGGCGTGCTGTCGCAAGTGGTAGATGGGACAGAAAAGGTTATAGGCTACTACAGCAGAGTACTTTCGAAGCCTGAAAGAAACTATTGCGTAACGCGACGAGAGCTTCTAGCAGCATTGGAGTGCATAAAACACTAGCACAAGTATTTGTATGGCCAACATTTTACGTTGAGGACAGATCATGCCGCACTCAGGTGATTGCTGCAATTTAAGAGCCCTGAAGGACAGCTTGCACGCTGGATAGAACGACTTCAGAGCTATGACTTTAGCATTGAGCACAGATCTGGGGTGTAAGCATTGCACAAAGGCGGAGAGAAAAGAATTCGTTATTGATGTTCGGCTTACACATATAGAATCTAGTGAAGACTGGCCGACTGCACAAAGAAACGATCCCATATTGGCAAAAGTTATAGCGGCTAAAGAGGAAGACAGAAGACCGACGCGAAGTGAGATCTCACCAGAAAGTCCACTGGCGAAGGGATATTGGGCCCAGTGGAATAGTCTCAGGTTGAAGGATGGCTGCTTATGTCGCAGCTGGGAAAGCACAGACGGCAAAACTGTGATAGACTTAATCGTCGTGCCATCCTCCAAGATCAAAGAGGCCATAAAACAATTCCACAATGGTCTTAACGGAGGTCACCTTGGTATAACGAAGACGCTTGAAAAGATAAAACAACGTTTCTATTGGGTTGGCTGTCAATAAGCCGTAGCCGGGTGGATAGCCAATTGCCAGGAGTGCATAGCAGCAAAGGGTCCAGTACGAAGGAGTCGGGGCAGCTTCAGCAGTACAATTGAGGCGCTCCCTTTGAACGTATAGCGATGGACGTAGCAGGTCCCTTCCCTGCTAGCAATGCTGGAAACCGATACGTTTTAGTGGTCATGGACTATTTTAGCAAATGGCCGGAAGTATATGCCATTCCCAATCAAGAAGCCAGAACGATTGTAGACGCTTTTATAAGCAACTGGGTGTGTCGCTATGGTGTTCCCTTAGAACTACACTCCGACCAAGGCCGAAATTTTGAATCCGCTATATTCAAAGAGATGTGCGAAGTATTCGGAATAAGAAAGACCAGAACGACACCGTTACATCCGCAATCTGATGGTATGGTCGAAAGATTCAATCGAAACCTGGAGGAATACCTGAGAAAAGTGATCAGCGCACATCAGAAGGACTGGGATGAGCATATACCCAAATTTTTGTTGGCATATAGATCAGCTGTTCACGATTCCACCTCACGAACACCAGCGAAAATAGTCTTTGGATCTGAGCTAAATTTGCCTGCAGATTTAGAGCTTGGTGTTAAGCCAATATCGGCAGAAGGAGACGGAGAAAATTCTAGTCAGGCACAAAGGGACCTGCAGGAGATTCAGCAATTCGTGCGGAGTCGGATAAAATTAACCAGTGATAAAATGAAATCCAGATATGATCGAGCTGCCAACTCTGAGGGATTTAACGAGGGACAACTGGTTCTACTTTTTAACCCACAACGGAAGAAAGGATTATCACCCAAACTACAAACTCATTGAGATGGACCTTATAAAGTAATAAAGCGGATAAACGACGTAGTTTACAGAATACAGAAATTTCAGAGCCCAAGATCAAAAATGAAAGTTGTGCACTTGGAGCGGCTAGCCAACTATGGAAAAGGTACATCTGTGCCTGTTCGGGACGAACAGGTTTGAGAAGGGGGTAGTGTTATGAAAGAAGAATTTATTTATTATAGGCTCTGAACAACAATATTCTCGAACAATAACAACAACATTAATGGTCTGTTTTTTACAATGATGAAAGAAAGAAACGCCTCATACAAACATTCGCAGACAGATTAAATAAACACACAGATTAAATAAACACTCTTCTGTTAAATACGCAAACAAACTGCCACACAAACAGGTATAAAGAAAAAAACAAACACACAAACAGACAAACAGAAAACAAGAGCAATAACAATCGAACCTGCCAGATCTGTCTGGAATAGAACATTCTGGTGCTTTTAAATCACCTATATAATCGAATCGTGCTGGCGAGTAGTATGGCAGTATTAATTTAAAAGTCAAAGAGTTAAGAATTTTAAGAGTGTTTACCAGTTTGCTGTATTTTTGAACAGTGGTGTTAAATAAATAAAGTGACTTACAGTAAAAGTAATAACAGAGTGTATTTAGTTTGCAATTAAAAAGAACCCAACGTAAAGTAAAAAACGTAACAATATTTCAACAATTTAAAGGAGCTGCGGTGGGTCCAGATCCTTTTTTTATGCTTTTATTTTAATTGCTTTTTATATTTTTAGGTCTATTTTTTTCTTTTATTGAAAATAAACAAAACACATTAGGTTTGTTGTTTAATTAAAAATAGTTAATAAATTTATTTTTTGTTGTTTGTTAGTCGTGCAGCCAGCAGCTCTAGAAATATTGTAGGTCGTTTTAACATCTTTCAGGGATCTTTACACATAAGATTAATAAGCCCTTAAATTATTATTGTGTAAAAAAATAGTTCAATGCAATATTGTGCAATCCAATGTTATCGTCTCGCTTTCACCTGATAAATAGATTCGCCTTGCCAAATATTATTTATTATATTTGACACCTCTCAAAATCTTAGAATGTCAATAAAAACATATGTAATTTACTCAACATTTCTGATTTTAACAGTATCTCAAGCAGAAGCCTTGAAAATTCTCTATATGATGTAGAATTTTGTTGACTGTCAAGCTGCATTATATTAAAAAGCGTACAACAATTATCTTTAAAATCGCCTTTTTTAACTTAATTGCCTTAAGTTTTGATTGTAGTTAAATTGAAAATTACATCTTTTTGAGACTGTTTGATAGGTAATGACATTATTTCTCTCAGTAGAGAAAATTTAAGACGGTTTCATAAGAATAACAATTTAAAGGAGTGGGAAGTGTTAATAACATTAAATTTAGGAATGCGATTTTATGTAAATCCATTTATATTTTCGGCAATGTTAAAAATCGTCACCTTTTAAGAAAAAACCGTAAAATCGGAATTTTTAATTTTTTTCGGACAAAAATCGTCAGAATGACGATTAAACGTCAAATCTGGCAGCCGTGCTCTAAATTTCGCCATCTTCCAGGCGAATTTAATGTTAATACTTTTAATTTAGACACAGTGTTGTCAATGAAGAATTCGCAAATTATACTGACTGCCTTCCAAATTAAATATCTGAAGATAAACTGGAAATCATTTTTTTATATTTATTCAAGCATAGGTAACAAAAACTAAAATTTAAAATCAAAAATAATAAGAATTATATACACATCATAGTATTTTCCAAACTTCAAAACTTAAAGTTATAACTTTGAATTTTCGAATTTTGTAAAACCTTAATTTATATTCAACTTGGTTTGGAAATTTACTTGCTAATGAGTTAAACATCTTTCTATTTATAATTAAAAAATCTGGATTTGCCTACACTCAACTTTACTATACCCAATGGAAACAGATATTTTTATGGATATACATAAGTACATTAAGAATATAAGTTCAAAGTACATATTTCGAATCGAAAAATTAATTATTTTTGGTTTGGGGTGTAAACTACCCCTTTCCAACTATGCCCAAAATTTACACATCTCATCATCTTCATACATCAAAGGCACATACCAAATTTTGTTTTAATACGTCTTACGGTGTGTATAGCGTTTACGCTATAAGGTAAGGAAACTACCCCTTGCCCCCTCCCGAATATGCCCAAACACTATATAGCTCTTTCTCTCCATATATCAAAGGCAGATAATAAATTTCATTTATTATGTCTAACTCTACAAAAATAGTGGCATACACACCCACCCTCCCACAGAAATCATTGCAAAAATAGCCAAAATGGATTCAGGAGACATCGAAACGTATAAATCCGTCGAAATCCCGACCTCGATTTTTTTCATGATTACTATACTTTACCTTATACTTCGTATGGTAAAGTAAAAATATATGGAGAAGTTTCAGAAAAATGGTAGTAACTCAAAAAATAGATTTATTTGGCAATAATTGCAAAAAAATTTAAAAGAAAAACAATGTAAATATATTTTCAAATGGAATTTGCTTACTATAATACGTTCAGATTTTTAAATTATCTTAAGATGTAACCAGAAACAGTTTTTTCCTATACTGAAAATTTTAACATGAACACTATGAGTTTTTGCATGTCTAAAGAAACGGTCACATTAGGCTGTTTGCCATAGTTTGACCACAAAATAAAATTGATAGCAAACAAAAAAACATCTGATTCTTGGCAAACAAAATTATTTGCGTTATCGATAAGTATTTTTTTCTTTTTTGGGAAAATAATTATTTGTTCTTACAGAATTTTTGTAAGAGCAAACAGGGGCAAACAATAGTTGATTACAACAGAGTTTTTTGCTTTTAAAACTTTATTAGTAAATAGTATAAAATTACACATGATAACACATAATATCGCTACAATGTCTGTCTGTCTGTTACAGAATCTTTTTTTCTTGAACTGTAATAGTGCTCACGTGTGAAGATTTTACATAAGGTGTATTGTTTGGCCGCTACAACTAATAAAAAAAGGAATAACATTCAAAATTAAAGAGTGTCCCAATAGCGGCGTGATTTTCTTATATATGGTATACCCTTTATAGCAGACATTTTAAACTTTTAGAGTGCTAAGCCCTCTATAACAAATAATATGTAAATTTTAATTAAAAATTAAACAGTGTTCCTACACTTATTGCGAAAGGCGTTATACACAATGAATGTACGGAGATCGACATCAGCAATTTTACTGATGGATCTCTTATGGACGGTAGAGCAGAAGCAAGTGTATACTCAGCTGAGCTGAACATGTCCTGTAATCCGCGTTTGGGTGAGTACGTATCCATTTACCAGGCAGAATTGCTTGGGCTACTACATGCGTTGGATCACCGGACTGGAATGTTGGCTGCAGGGAAGAATGGTTCTCATTGCAGTTGACAACCCATCGGTTATGAAACGCATTCGGCAGGTTAACGTGTACTCCAAACTAGTGCTGGAATGAGTTTTAAAACTTAACAGATGTGCCTCGGTTAATTAGGTAATATTGAAATGGGTTAAGGGAAACGTAGGCTCAGCTGGGAATAAGCAGCAGACCAACTAGCTAAAAAGGGATCTGCTATGAATTTTTGTGGACCAGAATCCAGAGTAGCACTGGGTAATGGCATAATGCGATCTGAGGTTCTACAATGGGTAAACTCATTAAAAATGAAAAGGTGGAGGGAGACCACTACGTATAGGCAGGCTTAAGCGGTGCTCATGCCGCTTAAGCGGAGCCCATGGTAAGGTCAGTAAGGTACTGAGATACAACAGAAGTACCTTAAGCTAGATAACTGCGTTGGTCATAGGTTATGGAAACTTCAAGTGTCATCTAACCAAGTGAAAATCGAAGATGATACTTTCAGAATGTGCCTGTGAGGCTGAGACATAAATCAGGGAAATTTGTTATATTTTGAATACCTCTATGACTATTTTCTCTACAAATGCAAAATGTTCATACAATCTTTTCTTTAAGCTTTTTTTAATTTTCTTCTATAGTCCCGTTCCACACTTGCAACTTTTGTTTCTGCAACACATGCATTTGTTGTTGAAAGATTGAACAAAATGTACATTAAAATCTGCTGTTGTTTGTTCTCTTCGACATGAAAATGGCTGTATTAAAGTATACAGTCGTCAGAAACACAATTTTTAAAGCATTAACAAAATGTTTCAGAAACACAAATTGCAAGTGTGGAACGGGACATATGAATTTTTATTTATGTATATTTTTTATGTACATTTTTGGGGGAATAACTTGTTTTTTGATCATTTAATCAAATATTTTTCTTAGTCAAATACTTTCTCCAGTCTGACCACACGGCAAACATGTTTTCCGGAATATCTATTTTCTTTTCTTTGAACCAACAAAAATGAGCAAATAAATGTACCTACTGTGACCACAAAACAAATTTTTAAATGTTTTGAGAACATTTAAATTAAACATCAACAAATAATTTTGGGGCAAACATTTTCGTAATGCGACCGTACCTTAAGGAATAATTCTATAGTATTCTTAATTCAGAAAACTTAAAAAATCTTTAAATAATAAAAATGAAATATTAGACAAGTGGGATTCAGACTCATACGTGTAGGGTTCCGTACTATGTTCAATATACAACTTTAAAAGTGCAAGATATTTTTTAGTTATTATTACTGGCTTTTAAAAATATTAGGTTGATGAATGCTAATCAGGACTAATACAGCGACCCCCGTTAACTTTACTACATACCCTGTCTAATCTTCAAATGTTTGTTAAATTCGTTGAAATAGTAATATATGTATTTACCTTTTGTGAAAATATCAAGGGCCTTCCTGTTAGGGTTAAAAAAATATATATGTACATATATGCAAATAATGTCCTTATCGGAAAACCTTTTAATTTTTAGATTTGTGTGAGGACATATTTGTTAATATCACGTCACTATCGGAACGCCATCTCATTTTTTTTTAGAGATAGAAACCGCTGGCAGACGGATAGATGGTCATCGTAGTGAAATCAGTAGGGTTACATACCCAAAGTGTAAATATGCAAACCATAAAAATTTTATTTTGAATATCATTAAAAGCTTATGTTTGAAGGCCCAATACAGTCAGCAACTTTTCAAAAGATTTATTTTGCAATTTTACGAAATTAAGTAATTTCGAGTTGAAATTACGAACGAAATATAAAGTGTTCATACTGCGCAAATAGCTGATCACGTTTAGTTACATTTGTATAATTTAATTATTTTGCGAAAAGTTTTCGCACAACACTTTCGTATTAATTTAAAATATACATGAATATTAAAAACAACACTACAACAAAATAAATGTATAATTATGTTCAATATCTCTACAAAACCTGCGTTGTCTATCGTAATTTCAAGTTAATTTCGATGAAATTAAGTAAATGAGTTAATTTAGGCAATGGTAAAATGTAAGCGAATTACGTAATTTCAAGTTGATTTCGGCCGAAATCACGAAATGTCTTAATTTCGTGGTAGCCTGAACGGGCTATTATATTATAGAACGCAGTATGCCCTTATTAGAAACCTAAATACATGTCATAATTATCTGTAATTCCGTCAGGCCATCAATTGTAGCAATTCCGCATAACCGACAAATTTGCAAGATATTTGAATAAACTAAAATTACACACTGTGTAATTTTTTAAGTCATGGCAAAATAATCATATACGGACACCACTACGTCACGTAGTGGTGTCCGTATATGGTTATTTTTTTCCGTGTTGCACTGTGTTATTAAATGATTTTTCTACAATAAAATAATGCCAAAAACACTAAATAAGTAATTGGCACATGCTAAAAAGAATGCTAACCGAAAATGTTGCGGGTAACTTCAAAACATTTTGCTAAATTTAGTTGCAAAAATGCCACAAAGGCCACACTGTTTTCTATGCCAAAACAAGGCGAATTCGTGTTGTGCTGTTCAGCTCAAGGCGAATATACACAGGTGATTGCAGGGCGACAACAAATACAACAATACAAAAAAAAACAGGCAATTTGTTTTTACAAAATCTATGCCACTTGTCAAAAACGTTTGTTGGGTTTTAATAAAAAATATTAAAAGGCAGTTAACAACAATTTGCTTTCGTGCAGATGCTTTATATGATACAAAGACAACACTATATACAGGATCTAATTCTCTAATGGCCGTATAGGTGGTTGCGGGCGGAATCATATGTAGTTGTAGAAGCCTGACTGGTTTTAGTGAAAACAAAGAATTATGTAGCTTTGAATGATATTAGTTTTTATTAATTAAATGCATATAAAATGTGGAATATGTGGCTGGGTTTATCCAGTTTATTTTCTTATTTGCATATTTACGAAATATCGGTAAATTGCTATGGTCAATTGGCCATTGGTTCCCTTTCTGCTTAAGAACCCATGGCAGTACGGGGATGATGACGTTCCTCTGCATAAAATTTATGGCCATTTACACATCCAGTTTTGAGGCAATATACCTTGTGACTTATTTAAACGTTCGTTTGTATTTCTTCTTCGGAGTCGCCAATTCTAGAACATTGTACATACATACTTATGTATATATAATTTTTAATAAGCTGATCTTTATAGCTGAATTAAAAACAACTTACTTCCATCGGGTTTTTTACACGCCGCCTACACTGCCGCAGCGAACTCAGAGGCACGTGGTAGGTTTCACCGGGATATACCAAATGTTTTCATCCAACGCACATTACCAGCAGCAGCCTTAGGAATACTAAATAATGCACTACTTCCGTTAAGAAATGATTTATGTATGTTTTTTTACCACCGACGCAATTTTACCAACAATAAGTTAATCATTCACTTTTTTTTTCTCTCTTTTTTCTTTTTTTACAACGGCATTATCACTTTGCTACTTTAAAAATAAAACAAAAACAATAGGGGCCAATGAGCCTCTTTAATTTAAGTGACAAAAATGTAGACAATTTAGATTTAAATAAAAACAAAAAAACTGAAAATAATTTGTGTTTAAACACTACGCCGGTATTACGTGCCCAATCTTGTTCGTCGCTTTTGATAAGCGTTGACAATAAAATAACTACAAACAAGTCGCCTTTTGTACAAAGTGTTACCAAAACTAATATGGATAGTGTAAAACCCAAGGCGCAAGTGGGAATGGACAGATACATTATGGTATTAAAAAGAGGTCGAAGCCCTAAATCTTCGCAGCTTGCACCAATGTCTAAAGTACATAAAGACAAGGGCTCTAATGGAATAAATTCCCATAATCGTTTTGCTATCTTAGATAGTGAAACAAGTGAACATAAAACGGCAATTAAGTCGTTCAAACCACCTCCAGTTTATTTAAGGGAGAAAAAATCGAACGACTTAATAAAAAAAATATTAATTACAATTATTGGCGAGAACTCATTTTATGTAATTCCCATCAAGCGTGGTAACATTGATGAGACAAAAATACAATTTATTGATGAAAGCAGTTATCGTAAAGCAGTAAACGAGTTCGAAAACTGCAAAAAGAACTTTTATACCTATCAGCTGAAGAGTAGTAAAGGTCTACAGGTAGTCATTAAAGGTGTGGATTCATACGTTGATCCAGCTGAAATAAGAGCCGGACTCCAAAAAGCGGGTTTTAAAATAAAAAGTGTAGATAATCTCCGTAATCGGGAACGTGTCCCCCAACCACTATTTCGCGTTGGACTGGAACCTGGCGATATCAGATTGAAGAAGAACGAAACGCACCCTATTTACAATCTGAAATACCTGTTATACCGTAAAATAACTGTAGAGGAGCCGCATAAGCGTCCAGGACCTGTCCAGTGTCTAAATTGTCAAGAATATGGTTATACTAGGGCTTACTGTAAGTTGCCTCCGGTTTGCGTTGTATGTGGCGAGCTACATTGCTCCGCCCAATGCGACAAAGCAAGGGATGACTCGAAAGTTAAAAAATGCAGCAATTGCGGTGGAAACCACACTGCTAACTACAGAGGCTGTCCAGTTTTTTCCATGGTAAGGAAAACCACTCAAAAACTAAATACTCCTGCTAAGCACCAGCAATATCGAGTAAATGCTCATTATCCTCAGTTAGCCCAACCAACAACACAACATGTTTCATACGCAGATATGGTAAAAACCAATCATACTTCAGTACATAAAGCGGCACCGACAACTAATTCTACTCCTAATTTGCAATCGCATCCTAAAGAACAAACACCATCTGGTAATTTTAATCGTCTCGAAGCAAGCATCGAGACATTAGTGCATTCGATAAACAGTTTTATGAGCTCTATGAGCAGCATGATGCAAGAAATGGTACGCATGCAAACTACTATGTTGCAGGCGTTACTTAACAAACCATGAACTGTTTAAAAATATGTTTCTGGAACGCAAACGGCTTGCGCCAACACAAAAATGAACTCGAGTACTTCCTTAAGAAGGAACAAATTGATGTCATGCTGGTTTTAGAGACTCACTTAACAACAAATAGCTTTTTTAAAATAAATGGCTATATCTTATATGACACCAAAGACCCCCGTGGCAGAGCATGTGGTGGTTCAGCAATACTAATAAAGGCTCGAATCAAACATTATTTACAGTGTGATTTTTGTGAAGATTACCTACAAGCAACAAACATCTGCATTGAAGAATTTCATCAAAATTTAGTTATTTCTTCGATTTATTCACCTCCTAGGTTTCAAATATCAGAGAGTCAATACAGCGATTTCTTCAAATCACTAGGTCCCTGTTTCATAGCATCAGGTGACTACAACGCTAAACATACATTTTGGGGATCACGCCTAATAACTCTAAAAGGTCGTGTTTTGTTTGATACAATTTCAAAAATGCGTCTGAATGTGATATCAAGTGGACAACCCACCTATTGGCCTACTGATCGACAAAAAATACCTGATGTTATTGATTTTATCGTGACTAAAGGTATTTCGAGAGAAATGATTAAGGTTCAAGCGTCACTCGAATTATCCTCAGATCATTCACCCACTATTGTCTATATATTCAATCAGCAAAATATCGTGTCGCCAACAACTTGCACAAGCATTAATTGGTTGAAATATAGAAAGTATCTCAGTACTCATTGTTCGGAAAACATCCCGCTAAGAACACCTGAAGACGTAGAGCGCAGTCTTATTGATTTTGGCCAAAACCTCAAATCAGCTGCCCAACATTCAACAATAACCCGACAATTAGTTAGATACAATCAAATTTATTCTGCAGATATCGAACGGCTCTTGGCTGAAAAAAGAAAAATTCGTAGAGAATGGCAATCACAGAGATCTCCTCAACTCAAAAGCAGACTTAAAGAATGCACGAACCGGCTAAGAGACATGCTGGAATCTCGAGGAGTAGCATCCCTGAAAACCTATTTGGGAGACCTAGACGCAACTCCTCAATCAGATTATTCGTTATGGCGTGCTTGTAGAAACCTTAAAAGGCCAGTCTTACGTAAGCCTCCCTTGCGAACTTCAGCTGGAGGCTGGGCAAGGAGTGATACCGAAAAAGGAAATTTATTTGCTGGACATTTGAAAAAGGTTTTTACCCCAAATATATCGACCGATATAGTTGAGTTGCCAGTTGTCGAGGCTAGTGCTGCAGTCCCGATAAGATTTGAATTTGGTGATCTTGAAAAGGCAATAACGGATTTAAACACCAAAAAAGCCCCTGGCGTTGATAAAACCAGTAACAAGATGTTAATTGAGTTGCCCCTTATAGCTCGCAGAATCGTTCTTTTTATTTTTAATGCCATTTTACGTATTGAGTACTTTCCCACAGAGTGGACGGTGTCCTTGGTTACCATGATTCCTAAACCAGGAAAAGACCACATAAAAATTGAATCATACAGACCAATAAGCCTTTTGTCAAATATGTCAAAACTGTTTGAGAGGATGTTAATAACTAAGCTTAACCCTATTCTAAGCGACAAAGGATGTATTCCAAACCATCAATTCGGCTTCAGGAAAAAACATAGTACGATCGAACAAACTCACAGGTTAGTCAATGTTGTTAAGAAGACATTTGAAGAGAGAAAATAGTGCTCTGCGCTTTTCATCGACGTTTCTCAAGCATTTGATAAGGTATGGCATGAAGGCCTAATATATAAGCTAAAACTGAACTTGCCCGTAAACCTATATAAGCTGCTAGATAGTTATTTAACCGAACGAAAATTTATTGTAAAAGAAGGAGATTTTTTGAGCTCACTCCAGCCAATCGAAGCCGGAGTTCCCCAAGGTAGTATATTGGGGCCCTTTTTATACTTATTGTATACTTCAGACATGCCAACTACTAACCGAGTTCACACATCGACATTTGCTGACGACACAGCTTTTTTGAGCATTCACGAAAAACCCGAAGTAGCATCACGATATTTACAAGACCACATATTTAATTTAGAAAAATGGTTGAAGAAATGGAGAATAAAAGTTAATGAACAAAAATGTACTCACATAACCTTCACACTGCGTAGAGAATCTTGCCCCCCTATTCGGATAAATAACCAAACGATACCTCAGCTTTCAGACGTCAAATATCAAGGCATACATCTTGACTGGCGCCTTACATGGAAACGCCACATAGAAACAAAGTTAACACAAATGAAGTTAAAAGCAGTCCAACTAAACTGGCTTATTGGCAGAAATTCTACTCTAGCTCTAGATTGCAAACTTTTATTATACAAGTCAATTCTAAAACCAATATGGTGTTATGGCATTCAATTATGGGGCACTGCCTCAGCTACCAACGTAGAAGAAATTCAAAGGCGCCAAAATAAGATTCTTCGTATAATTACATCTGCTCCTTGGTATATAAAAAACTCGAACATCCATAAAGATCTAAACGTGCCATCAGTTAAAGCAGAAATAGCGAAACTTGCCATAAGGTATTTAAAAAAGCTTGAAACTCATCCGAATCCACTGGCCCGTAACATACTAAATGAACCTGGTTACATTCGACTAAGAAGGAGGGACACTGCTTCTCTCATCCGTACATCATAGGGATAACCCTTAAATTACAGTAACCGTGAAACATACATTTTTTGTCCAGCAGTGGTTGGACTTAACAAGTATATTTTTAGACTTAAGATATGAGTAATTATTGATAGTTCAATTATATTGAAGATACAATAAATAAAACTTGCGAAAAAAAAAACTTTTAATTCAAATTTAATTGTGTATATTATTTTTGCACAATTTTCGCATATCCTTAACATTTTTATTCTATTTTATTTTGAAATTTCAAAACAATTCCAAATTTTAATCAAAATTATTTTTGTTTTTATTAAATTTTTTGACATTTCTAAATTAAACAGATGATGGAAATTTTCGCCCGTGCAATCACCTGTATTAATTCGCCTTGGTTCAGCTGTTTAAAATTATTTCCAAAATTACCAAAATGAAATAGATTTCAACCAGGCTATTTCGGCAAAGTTCGTAGGAGAAACTTTTATTTGCGTCCACAACACAAATTTTGCCCAACCATTAATTTGGATAAATTATTGTCATTGTTCGGTGTTGGCGAAGTAAGCTGAATTGGAAAGGAATCCTAAAGCCCGCGTCATAGATTTTTTTAAATTCGTAAATTGAAACTTGAGCCAAAATGTAAAAAAAAAACATGAAGATATACCATAAGGTATCGGGCGGACTGATGCGACCGTACAATTGCTTTTCCCATGTAGCAAAAGCCTTTCATATTCTCTTTTAATTACATTTAATTCTGCCGTTTTTTGGAATCTGAATATTACTGATATTTGTATTTTTAGGATTACTACAAATTGTTGGGCCATGGTCACTTTACTAACCTGCCAGTCACTGTTAAGGCAAAGCATTTCTTAAAAATGGCTAACAACAAAATCAATAAAGCTGGAGGAGTATGCTTGCTGCTCGCTTAAGATACAAAATTAAATTTTGGAACAAATCTAGTTTAGCCAAGCTTCTCTAATCAGAAAAAAATGATAGAGATTTGAAAAATAAGCCAAATTATAAAATGAAAAAATTGGCGGTGGCCCTGATCATATCAGGTCAATATGGGTATCAATTCAAAGCCTCTAAAAATATATTTCAGGTAGTGCTAAAATTAAAACAAAAATAACCCATTAAGAGCCCAAGCATTTTTTTTTTGATATTTTAAACTACTACAATATTTTTATATGAATGTGTTCAAACTTTCTTTTTTTATTTACAAAAAAAATCGTCCGCTAATAGCAAACTTACATTCGGAAATAATATAATATCATTTTTTTGTATATTTAATTTATTATTGTAAACAAAATATGTTGTTAATATCTTCGATTTTAAGAAGAATTTTGTCTAGTACTTTTACCAAACTATGAAATTACTTAACCTTTTGCAGAAAATGTGTTTAAAAAAAATATTATTCGTCTATATGTCTTTATTTCTTGAACCGTAGGAGACAAACACTTGAAATTTACACACAGTAATTAAAACTATGTTTACTGTATAAATAAGTATAAGGTTTTCCGAAAGTGCCGTGAATTGCATGTTTAGGGTCTAATTTTTTAACCATAATAGTTTAACCATAATAGTTTCGAAATGTTGACAGTGGATATGCTATTATGGCCTATACAACAGATAGTAAAAATTAATGGGTTTTCTGACAATTACATGTTTTGCATGAATATCGAATAATTTTTGAACCATAATATATAAGTAGGCTCTGCAATTTTCACAGGTAATCCTATAACAAATATTAAAAATTAAAGGTTTTCCGGACAGTGACGCGTTTTGCGTGAATATGATCTAATTTTTAAACTATAATAGGTAGAATCTTCAAATATTCACAGGAGGTGTATTACTATGGCCTCTACAACAAAAAGTGGTAATTAATGGATGTTCCGAAAGTATAGTATTTGAATGAATGTGGACTAAATTTCGAACCATTATATATAAGTAGGCTTTCGGAATTTTCACAGGTGTACTAATATGGCCTCTACAACAAATATGAATTATAAAAGGTTTTCAGAAAGTGACGTGTTTTGCATGAATACGGTTTAATTTATAAACTGTAAATAATTACTATGGTCTCTACAACCAGAAGTTGCAATTAAAGGATGTTCCGAAAGTGAAGTTGATTTGCATATAGCCTAAATTTTGAACCATAATAGATAGGGTCTTGAAATTTTCACAGAAGGTGTACTAATATGGCATCTACAAGAGATAGTAATAATTAAAAGGTTTTTAGATAGTGACGTGTAATAATATGGCCTAATTCTTCAACTATAATAGGTAGAATATTAAAATTTTCACAGCAGGTGTATAACTACAACAAATATTTAAAATTAAAATATGTTCCTAAAATTACGTGTTTTGCATGAAATTTCCACAGAAGATGTACTAATAAAAATTAAAGGGGTTTCAGATAAAGACGTGTTTTGTATTTATCTTGACTACTTTTTGAACTGTATGAGGTAGACTTAATTTTTTTACAGAAAGTATATTACTAAGGCCTCTACAACAATAAGGCCTTACTCCAATTTGGAGTTAAATAAAAGGAGACTATATGGAACAAATCTAGTTAAGCAAAGCTTCTCCAATCAGAAACAAAATTATTCATGGTGATAGAGAATTGAAAAGTAAGAAAAAAAATATAAGGAAAACAATTGGCCCATAAAAAACTATGATTGTACGCTACATATCTGAAGATATCAGGTCAATGTGGGTATCATTTAAAAGCTTTAGAAAATATCTTTCAGGTGGCGCTAAAAATTAAAAAAAAATGAACCCATTAAAAGCGGAAGCATTTTTTTTATTTCTTAAATTACTAAAACAAAAAAATCAAACAAGTGCGAGTTAGACGCACACACGTAAGGTTCCGTACTATGTTTAGTATAATTTAAAAATTCTAGTTAATTAATTTAATTTCTTTATGTCTTATGGGACACTCTTAATTTTAAAATTAAAGTAATATTCGCGAAAAATGCATCATAATTGGAACACCCTTTAAATTTTAGTAATTGATTTTATATCGGTCATGGTAATACACTTTTTATTAAAATATCAGGAGCATACATATTGCGGTTAAAAAAATAAGATAATATTCGTGAACACATGTCATTAATGGACACACTTCAATTTAGAGTAATTGTTATAGCGGCCGAAGTAACACATCTACTGTAAACATTTCAAGAGTTTATAAAATCATGTCACTGTCGGAACAACCTTTAATTTTTAGAAATTGTCATATCGGCCGTGTCAACACATCTTCTGTACTAAATTTCAAGAGTCTACCTGTTACGGTCCAAGAAAATAGGCTTTATACATTTAAATCACGTCACTGGCGGAAAACCCTTTAATTTTTACTATTTGTTATAGTGGCCATAGTTATAAACCAGCTGTGAAAACTTCAAGATTCCACCCATTCATTCAAAACTTAGGCATAAAAGTAAATAACACGTCACTTTCGGAACATCCTATGTCTTAGTATTTGTTGCTATAGTGGCCACAGTTATACATACACCTTCTGTAAAAATTGCAAGAGTCTATATACATGCAAATCACACCACTATCGGAACACCCTTTAATTTTTAGGTTTATTTTTTTATAATTTTTTATATAGCGAACTAAGTTTTAATTATGTTTATAAATCTTTAGTCTATGTCTCCTACAGTTCAATAAATAAACACATATTCGTGAATAACACCTCTCTATTGGAACACCCGATAAGTTTTAAAATTTGTTGCTATAGCGGCCACACCTTTTGTGAATATTTCAAGATTCTACCTATTATGGTTCAAAACTTAGGCCTTATACATGCAAATCACACCACTATCGGAACACCCTTTAATTTTTAGGTTTATTTGTTCAGACTTGTTTATATAGCGAACTAATTTTTAATAAGGGCTTGCATATTTTTAGTGTATTTCTCCTACAGTTCAAGAAATAAGCACGTATTCGTGAATAACACCTCTCTATCGCAACACCCTATAAGTTTTAGTATTTGCTACTATAGCGACCACAGTTATATACCTTCTGTGAAAATTTCAAGCGTCTACCTATTATGGTTCAAAACTTAGGCCTTATACATGCAAATGACGCCAATATCGGAACACCCTTTAATTTTTAGGTTTATTTTTTAGACCTGTTTATATAGCGAACTAAGTTTTAATTAGTGCTTGCATATTTTTAGTATATTTCTCCTACAGTTAAAGAAATAAGCATATATTCGTGAATAACACCTCTCTATCGGAACACCTTATAAGTTTTAGTATTTGCTACTATAGTGGCCACAGTTGTACACCTTTTGTGAAATTTTGAAACGCCTACCTAATATGGTTCAAAACTTAGGCCTTATACATGCAAATCACACCACTATGGGAACACCTTTTAATTTTTAGGTTTATTTTTTTATACTTGTTTATATAGCGAACGAAGTTTTAATTACTGTTTGTAAATCTTTAGTCTATGCCCCTACAGTTCAATAAATAAACACATATTCGTGAATAACACCTCTCTATCGGAACACCCTATAAGTTTTAGTATTTGTTGCGATAGCGCCAACATCTATACAGCATAATCTGAGGGTGGGCTTAAGGATTTTCGCCTCAATGGTATAACCAACACCGGATTCGCTTCCTAAAGGCCTTCCGCCGGGAGCAAGCATTTTCTCCTCTATGGTATGACCATCACTGGCTTCGCTTAGTAAAGTTTTTCTGCATAACTGGCCTACGTCCGGGCGTAAGGATTTTCTCCTCTATGGTATGACGAACACTGGCTTCGGTTACTAAAGATTTCCTACGTACCAAATAAAAATTTACATAAAAAAATTTTATTTATTTAATATTATGCTAATTACCCATAACGTTTTATAATAAAAATGCAATTTATTTGTTGGGGGAAAGAGCTAGTCCCTATACGTATTTCACTGGTTGCTCAGGCCAGATCATCAGGAAACCTTTTTCCTAATTTTAGAGAAGCCAAAAATACTCTATAAGTAATAAAATTCTACGAAACACAATGAGAATTATGATGTTAATAGAATAATATTACAGAATATTAAAGCTTCAACAAAACACCAACAAACAAACCACGTTTTTATTTTTCCTTACTGTCCTTCTACAATTAGATGGTTTTTTGCCATCACTGAAAGCAGACGTAAGGTGTGATGAAAAGCATAAACAAGTTAATTTTGTTCTCACAAGAGAATCGAAAAAAATCATAATTCTCATTGTGTTTCGTAGAATTTTATTAGTTTTAGTTTGTGCGTTGATAAGTGCGGTCGCGATTTTTTTTCAAGCTCGCAGTAACAAAAAACAAAACATAAATTGTGTGAATAATTTAAAACAAAAACAAAAAAAAAACAAACCTGTTTTAATACAACAACAAAGTTGTTTGTAAAATATTTTTTTTCTTTCGTCTTTTTTTTTATACAACGGCATATTGAATTGCTACTTTAAAAATAAAACAAAAACAATAAAGGCTAATGAGCCTCTTTAATTTAAGCAACAAAAATGTTGACAATGTTGAAATGAATAAAAACAAAGAAACTAGTGACAATTTGTGTATAAATGCTAAGCAAGTTATACGTGCCCAATCTTGTTCATCGCTTTTGCTAAGCGATGAAAATAAAATAACTACAAACAAATCCCCTTCTGAACATAGTGTTACCAAAACTAATATGGATAGTGTAGAAAAACCTAAGACTCAAGTAGGAATGGACAGATACATAACTGTACTGAAAAGAGGTCGAAGCCCTAAATCTTCCCAGATTGCACCAATGGCTAAAGTACAAAAAGACAAGGACTCTAACGGAATAAATTCCCATAATCGTTTTGCTATTTTAGATAGCGAAACAAGTGAAAAGAAAACGGCACCCAGGTCGTTCAAACCACCTCCAATTTATTTAAGGGAGAAAAACTCCAGCGACTTAATAAAGAAGTTAATTTCAACTATTGGTGAGAACACATTTTATGTAATTCCAATCAAGCGTGGCAACATTGATGAAACAAAAATACAATTTATTGATGAAAACAGTTATCGTAAAGTAGTAAACGAGTTTGAAAGCTGCAAAAAGAACTTTTATACATATCAGCTGAAGAGTAGTAAAGGTCTACAGGTAGTTATAAAAGGTGTAGACTCATACGTTGATCCAGTCGAAATTAGAGATGGCCTCCAAAAAGCGGGATTTAAGGTAAAAAGTGTAGACAACCTCAGAAATCGAGAACGTGTCCCTCAACCTCTATTTCGCGTTGAACTGGCACCTGGAGATATGCGATTGAAAAAGAACGAAACGCACCCTATCTATAATTTAAGATATCTGTTGCACCGCAAAATAAGCGTAGAGGAACCGCATAAGCGATCAGGACCCGTACAGTGTCTAAATTGCCAAGAATATGGTCATACTAGGGCTTACTGCAAAATGCCTCCGGTTTGCGTTGTGTGTGGAGAGCTACATTGTTCCGCCCAATGCGACAAAGCAAGGGATGACTCGAAAGTTAAAAAATGTAGCAATTGCGGTGGAAACCACACTGCTAACTACAGAGGCTGTCCAGTTTTTTCCATGGTAAGGAAAACCACTCAAAAATCAAATACTCCTGCTAAGCACCCACAATATCGAGCAAATGCTCATTACCCTCAGTTAGCCCAACCAACAACCCAACATGTTTCATACGCGGATATGGTAAAAACCAATCATACTGCAGTACATAAAGCGACTCCTAATTTGCAATCGCATCCTAAAGAACAAACACCATCTGGTAATTTTAATCGTCTCGAAACAAGCATCGAGACATTAGTGCATTCGATAAACAGTTTTATGAGCTCTATGAGCAGCATGATGCAAGAAATGGTACGCATGCAATCTACTATGTTGCAGGCGTTACTTAACAAACCATGAACTGTTTAAAAATATGTTTCTGGAACGCAAACGGCTTGCGCCAACACAAAAATGAACTCGAGTACTTCCTTAAGAAGGAACAAATTGATGTCATGCTGGTTTCAGAGACTCACTTAACAACAAATAGCTTTTTCAAAATAAATGGCTATATCTTATATGAAACCAAAGACCCCCGTGGCAGAGCATGTGGTGGTTCAGCAATACTAATAAAGGCTCGAATCAAACATTATTTACTGTGTGATTTTTGTGAAGATTACCTACAAGCAACAAACATCTGTATTGAAGAATTTCATCAAAATTTAGTTATTTATTCGATTTATTCACCTCCTAGGTTTCAAATATCAGAGAGTCAATACAGCGATTTCTTCAAATCACTAGGTCCCTGTTTCATAGCATCAGGCGACTACAACGCTAAACATACGTTTTGGGGATCACGCCTAATAACTCCAAAAGGTCGAGTTTTGTTTGACACAATTTCAAAAATGCGTCTGAATGTGATATCGAGTGGACAACCCACCTATTGGCCTACTGATCGACAAAAAATACCGGATGTTATTGATTTTGGAGTGATTAAGGGTATTCCAAGAGAAACGATTAAAGCTGAAGCGTCACTTGAATTATCCTCAGATCATTCACCCACTATCGTCTATATATGGGACAAACAAAATATCATATCACCAATGACTACCTCAAGCATTAATTGGTTGAAATATAGAAAGTATCTCAGTACTCATTGTTCGGAAAACATCCCGCTAAGAACACCTGAAGACGTAGAGCGCAGTCTTATTGATTTTGACCAAAACCTCAAATCAGCTGCCCAACATTCAACAATAACCCGACAATTAGCTAGATACAATCAAATTTATTCTGCAGATATCGAACGGCTCTTGGCTGAAAAAAGAAAAATTCGTAGAGAATGGCAATCACAGAGATCTCCTCAACTCAAAAGCAGACTTAAAGAATGCACGAACCGGCTAAGAGACATGCTGGAATCTCGAAGAGTAGCATCCCTGAAAAACTATTTGGGAGACCTAGACGCAACTCCTCAATCAGATTATTCGTTATGGCGTGCTTGTAGAAACCTTAAAAGGCCAGTCTTACGTAAGCCTCCCTTGCGAACTTCAGCTGGAGGCTGGGCAAGGAGTGATACCGAAAAAGGAAATTTATTTGCTGCACATTTGAAAAAGGTTTTTACCCCAAATATATCGACTGATATAGTTGAGTTGCCAGTTCTCGAGGCTAGTGCTGCAGTACCGATAAGATTTGAATTTGGTGATCTTGAAAAGGCAATAATGGATTTGAACACCAAAAAAGCCCCTGGCGTTGATAAAACCAGTAACAAGATGTTAATTGAGTTGCCCCGTGTAGCTCGCAGAATCGTTCTTTTTATTTTTAATGCTATTTTACGTTTTGAGTACTTTCCCACAGATTAGAAGGTGTCCTTGGTTACCATGATTCCTAAACCAGGAAAAGACCACAACAAAAATTGAATCATACAGACCTATAAGCCTTTTGTCAAATATGTCAAAGCTGTTTGAGAGGATGTTAATAACTAAGCTTAACCCTATTCTAAGCGACAAAGGATGTATTCCAAACCATCAATTCGGCTTCAGGAAAAAACATAGTACGATCGAACAAACTCACAGGTTAGTCAATGTTGTTAAGAAGACATTTGAAGAGAGAAAATACTGCTCTGCGCTTTTTATCGACGTTTCTCAAGCATTCGATAAGGTATGGCATGAAGGCCTAATATATAAGCTAAAACTGAATTTGCCCGTAAACCTATATAAGCTGCTAGAAAGTTATTTAACCGAACGAAAATTTATTGTGAAAGAAGGAGATTTTGTGAGCTCACCCCAGCCAATCGAAGCCGGAGTTCCCCAAGGTAGTATATTGGGGCCCTTTTTATACTTATTGTATACTTCAGACATGCCAACTAGTAACCGAGTTCACACATCAACATTTGCTGACGACACAGCTTTTTTGAGCATTCACGAAAGAACCGAAGTAGCATCACGATATTTACAAGACCACATATCCAATTTAGAAAAATGGTTGAAGAAATGGAGAATAAAAGTGAATGAACAAAAATGTACTCACATAACATTCACACTGCGTACAGCATCTTGCCCCCCTATTCGGATAAATAACCAAACGATACCTCAGCTTTCAGACGTCAAATATCTCGGCATACATCTTGACCGGCGCCTTACATGGAAACGGCACATAGAAACAAAGTTAACACAAATGAAGTTGAAAGCAGTCCAACTAAACTGGCTAATTGGCAGAAATTCTACTCTAGCTCTAGATTGCAAACTTTTATTATACAAGTCAATTCTAAAACCAATATGGTGTTATGACATTCAATTATGGGGCACTGCCTCAGCTACCAACGTAGAAAAAATTCAAAGGCGCCAAAATAAGATTCTACGTATTATTACATCTGCTCCCTGGTATATAAAAAATTCGAACATCCATAAAGATCTAAACGTGCCATCAGTTAAAGCAGAAATAGCGAAACTTGCCATAAGGTATTTAAAGAAGCTTGAAACTCATCCGAATCCACTGGCCCGTAACATACTAACTGAACCTGGTTACATTCGACTAAGAAGGAGGGACACTGCTTCTCTCATCCGTACATCAGAGGGATAACCCACAAATTACAGTAACCGTGAAGCATACATTTTTTTGTCCAGCACTGGTTGGACTTAACAAGTATATTTTTAGACTTAAGATATGAGTAATTATTGATAGTTCAATGAAATTGAAGATACAATAAATAAAAATTGCGAAGAAAAAAAAAAAATTTGTAATTATAGGGAAATATCAATATAAATGTATATGTTTTACGTTATTTTTATTAATTACATTAAAAAAAATTGTATATTTTTGCTGTCCCCGAACTATGCGGTATGCATACATAAAGTGAGCCAATATATTTTTGGAATTATAATGACTACACAAAAAAATGTGTACTTTTCTTAAAGATGATTTCATTCTCTTTAGACATACATTAAAAAGTACAATATTAAAAAAAGGACTTTTTAAATAACAAACAAAAACGAAAGTTCATTATTGTAAACAAATATATTGTGACCACTATTAATTCGTACAGTCGCTAATTTTTATAGTTAGAATTGTGTTACGCCACCTTTGTTTTTTAAAACGGTCTCGACCCGCTTTGCCATGGTACTGACTAGTTTTTGGCATTTTTCTGGGGTTATCGAGTCCCCAATTTCCTGAATTTACGACTTTGACCCGTAAAGAGTCCATTGGAGTTCATATCGAAGTTTTCTTTTAATATTAGCCCACAAATTTTCTATCGGATAAAGGTCTGGACTAGAAGATGGCCAATCCAAGACCTCGATTCCATTTTCTTCAAGCCACTTTGTCATTGTTCTGATACTTTTAGCAGTATCAGAAGAAGCACCATCTTGTTGTAATATGTATTACCCGCAGTCTGCTAACTTCGATACCGATGGTATCGGATTTTCCTGCAGGATTTTTATATATTTGTCTGCATTTACGATTCAGTCTATGAAATGGAGCTAACCGACATCTTTTGAGGATATATGTACATCCCCACACTATAACTCCAGCTAGAAACTTAATTGTACGCTTTAAGCAATCTTTGTTGTATGCCTCGGTGCTTTGACGTATTACCCTTTTTCTTGCATCACCAATACATACGTGTACATAAAACGGATTCGTCGCTGAAGATATACTGTCCCATTGCCGTTGTACCCAAGAGCGTCTCTCTTCAGTCTATAATAGGCGTTTTTTCATTTGAAGGCCGGTAAGCTATGGCTTTTCTTTGGCCTAAAAAATTATATAATTATATTTTCTAACAATACTTTGTATTGTAGATCTTAGAGTTTTAAGATCGGTCGATATCTGCCCATATGTCATTCCCGATTTGAATTTATCGACGATTAAATTTCGAATTCGCTCTCAAACAGGTGGCATTTTTTAGAAGTGATGAAAATTAAAATAAAATAAAGTGGAAAAGTTTTCTTTTTTGGCTGATTTATATTCCTATTCTCTTATTGTAATGGTATATTTTAAATTTTTGTTTACATTTTGATTTTTTTCATTTAGCTTGAGAGCGCAATTTATAATTTTAAACCCTGAACGATTTAATAGTGGTCAAAAAATTTTTATTAATAAACAATAACGGACTTTTGGTTTACTTAAATAACTGGTGTACGAATTAATAGTGGTTAAGGCTCGTAAATATGCATACATATATATATATATATATATATATATATATATATATATATATATATATATATATATATATATATATTTCCGGTGCGCTTCGCTACACCCATGCACAAAAAGTACAATAAACACTTGGAAGAAAAGTATGGGCAACCTTTAAGTCGAAAACGCTATATACTCACTTCAGAAATGTTTTAGTTTACATATATAGAAGACGCATACTGTTCCTATCCAATCTGTATTTTGGTAGACTATTAACACGATAATAATTTTTTACTTTTAATGGGAGGTACTACTTCCACTATCCTAATCCAGTCTGTATTTTGCTAGGCAATATACATTACTCTGAGGGTTACTTAATAATTTTCAAGACTCTACCTATTGTAGTTCTCTTACAGGCTAATAATTGTTCACTTAATATGGGAGGTACCACACCCACTGTCCCAATCCAGTCTGTATTTTGATAGACTATGCACATTACCCTGAGGGTTACTTATGCAAAGTTTCAAGACTCTACTTCAAGACTCTCTAGTTCTCCAGGTACATGATAATAATTTGTCACTTTGTATAGGGATACCACGCCCACTGCTAGAATCTGGTTTGTATTTTGGTAGACTATGCACATTAGCATAGGGGTTACTCGTGCAAAGTTTCAAGGCGCTATCTATTGTAGTTCGCCAGGAACTCGATAATAATTTTTCACTTTGTATGGGAGGTATCACGCTTACTATTCTAATTCAGTCGGTGTTTAGCTAAACTATATACGTTAGTATGATAGTTATTGGTGAAAATTCCAAGGCGTCACTTAATTCAGATCTTTAGATAGAGGATAATATGGGAGTTACCACACCCTCTATTCCAATCCAGTCTATCTTTCTCTCAACTATGTGTGTTAATATAGCGGTTATGGCTGCTAAATTTCAAGGCGCTACCTATTACTGTTACCAAGCTACACGATAATAAATATTTACTTTGTATGGGAGGTGCCACCCCCAGGTCGAATATCCAAAAAATAAGTATCATTTTTACCATCCGTATATCTTTTTTTACATTTATGATTTATTTTATCTTCAATATCTTTGAACTAACAATAATTACTCATATCTTAAGTCTAAAATAAAAAATTTTACTTTTTAAGTCCAGCCAGTATTAGACAAAAATAATGTTTGTTTCACTGGTTTTGCCATCATTTGCAAAAAAAAATATTATTTTGGCGCCTTTGAATTTTTTCTACATAGCTAGCTGAGGTAGTGCCCCATAATTGAATCCCATAACACCACATTGGTTTGAGGATAGAATTGTACAGTAGAAGTTTACAATGTAAGCTCAGGGTGGAGTTTCTGCCATTAAGCCAATTTAGTTGTACTGCTTTTAGTTTCATTTGTGTTAACTTGAAATCAATGTGGCTTTTCCAAGTAAGGCGACGGTCAAGATGTATCCCCAGGTATTTGACATCTGAAAGCTGCGGTATCATTTGGTTATTTATGCGAATAGAAGGGCATGAGTCCCTACACAGTGTGAAAGTTATATGAGTACATTTTTGTTCATTCACCTTTATTCGCCATTTTTCTAACCGTTTTTCCAAATTGAGTATGTCGTCTTGTAAAAGTTGTGATGCCTCTTGGGCATTTTCATGAATACTTAAAAAATCTGTGTCATCTGCAAATGTCGATGTGAGGACTCGGGTGCTAATTGGCATATCTGATGTGTAGAGCAAATATAAAATTGGTCCCAAAATTCTACCTTGGGGAACTCCGGCTTCAATGAGCTGTGGCAAGCTTAACAAATCTCCTTCTTTTAGTAAAAACTTTATATTCGTTAAATAATTTTTTAAGAGTTTCTAACGTTTTCGGGCAAGTTCAGCCTTAATTTATATATTAGGCCTTCGTGCCAAACCTTAATCCTCACAAATATCACACAGTATATAATGCTTAATTCGAGTCTTTATTAGAATTTCCGAATCACCACATGCTCTGCCACGTGAGCCTTTATATATGCAGCCATTGATTTAAAAAAAGCTATTTGTCGTTAAATGTGCCTCTGAAATTGTTGGTTCCTAAGGAAGTACTCGAGTTCATTTTTGTGTTGGCGTAAGCTTTTTGCGTCCTAGAAAAATATTTTTAAACAGTTAATAATTTGTTAAGTACTGCCTGCAATATCAAAGATTGCAGTTTGATCATTGCTTGCATCATGTCACCCTTAGAATTCATAAAGCTATTCAACGACTGCACTAAAGTCTCAATAGTTTCTTTCGAGACGACTAATGTTTTTAATGATTTTGTGATTTAGGTTCCGAGCGCAAGATTGGATTTAAATTTGTTGCGCATTATGTACTGCTGCATGATGTGTTTTTAAAATCTCATCGTGTGAAACGTGTCGAGTGGCTGGCTGGGACAATTGTGGATAATTTTCATTTAAAATATATTGTGACTACTTTGGGACTGTATATAAGTTTTTAAAAGACTTCCGGACAACCGCTGTAGTTGGCACTGTGATTTCCACCGCAGTTGCTACATTTTTTTTTTTTAATTTTGTGTCGTTTTTTGTTTTATTGGGCTGTATCATGTAGCTCGCCACACAAGCACACACACAAACAAAGGTAGCTTACAATATGCCGTAGTATGACCAAGTTCTTGATAGTTTAAACACCGGACAGGTCCTGATCATTTATGAGGTTCCTTCAAAGTGACTTTGCGGTGTAACAGATATTTAGGGCTATGAATTGGGTGCGTTTAGTTTGTTTTAACCTGATATCTCCAGGTTCCAATTCAACGCGAAATAGTGGTTGTGGGATGCGTTCTCGATTTCGAAGGTTGTCTACACTATTTACTGTATATCAAATTTTTTGAAGGCCAGCTATTATTTCCTACCATGTCATTATCGAAACACCCTTAAATTTTTGGTTTTATTATTTTTTCTTGTTATAGGATACAAATTTATACATAACCTGCGTAGATTTAAAGTCTACCCCTTCCGGTTAAAAAATTAGGCTACATACATAGCCCAATTTCCGTTTCGCAAAACCCTTTAAATTTAACAAGAGTGTAAATTTAAAGGGTTGGCGCTATGGTCTCAAAGTTGGAAACTTCGTACCTGGAAATTCTTTTACAGCTTTCCATTTCTTCAGTTTTATTCTGATTTTTTAAAATTATACCTGGTCTTAAATGTCTTGTCAATACCTACAAAATGGTATCTAAATTTGCAAATAATAATTTAAAATTATTGAGTTATAAGCATTTTAAGAAATAAAATTTGTGATTTTTCGCTACCATAGTATAGAGTAAAAAATCCCAATTTTGGGATTTTTGGGCTATATTTTTTGAATTGTGGAATTTTCTTTTTCTTAATATTGCAGATTTTTTGCCATTTCATTTTAAATTTGCCCGTTTTTACCATAATTTTTCGAAATTTTCAGATATCAGCAACAAATTAAAAAAAATTGTTGTAATATTTTTTTTTATATATATATATCAATATAAATATGCAATTTCCTACCAGTTATGGTAGTTTATGTTACCATAACAGTACTATAACATTACATATATCAGTAACCTAAGCTGATAAAAGCGTGATAAATATGGGAATACTCATATTTAAAAGCACATAGTTTTGAACGTAAAAATGGTATTGTTTATAAATTACTAGTATGGTATTGTTTATAAATTTTGATTCTGCTCCACTGTGCATTGTTAATGAATACGTTAGATTTTTTTTCATGACTATTTCTTAATTCTAAGAATCGTAAGAAAACTAGTTTAATTATACATTAACTTAATATTTTACAAAAACTTTTTGTGTGGAATTTTCACAACCATAAAATATTCATATGCTACCATTTGTTGCTTTTTAACTCTATCTTAACAAAAAACTTTAATTAAAATTTGTTTAACTCAATCAAAATTAAACGCTTTTGTATTTGCTGCAAAAACAAAAGCTTGTGCAAAACACCAATACATTCTCATTTTAACGAGTTTTAACAACTTTCTCTGGTTGGTTAAAGGGATGTTGCCTCAAAATCGACGTCGATGTTTCCGTCGCCAAACAGAATAAGGGTGATTGTGTTGTTGTCTTTTGTTTAAAATATTTTTACTTCTTACAACTACAACTAGAGTGTAGAAATTAAGTAAGAAAATATAAATTCACTGTTGGTTATTATTGTTTTGTTTGAGATTTGTTACTTGTTGTTAAATTATTTTGACTTAATTCTTATTTAGTCGAATAAATTTCTCAACTTAAGAGTAACTTTGGCTGGCCTAAAATTTGGGTTAAGGTTTCCTGATGATGCTAAATTGAGCACTTAGCGAAATGGCCATCGAAACTAGCTTTCCCGTAGTAATCAATTTTGTGAATTTATAATTTGGGTTAATGGCACGATATTAATTAAAAATTAATACATTTGACTTTATTTGCATAGCTTTAAGATTTTGTTGGTTTCTTCGTCGAAAAAAAAAGGTTTGCACAATCATTTTTAGTAGATGTGCAAAACAAATAACTTTGCAAGGTCTACAAATTCGCTTCAGCGGCATCTTGATATGTAAGAACTGTTGTCTAAATTAAAACAATTTAATGCTGGTTATATATAAAAAAAAAGCTTTTTAATATGCATCTTTCATTTCTGTCTTCAAGATCAAGTGTAGGAAACCTAAAAAAATAATTATTGAAATAATAATAAAATCATATTAATCCAAAAAGTAACTGAAATCAAAATAAAAATCTAAAAAACATTCAATAAAAATCCCCCATTATTAAATAAAAATCACCGATTCGGGTATAAATCCCTTAATCTGACAACTCTGTCTTTGATAACGATTTTGTTTTTATAAATGCGATGTTGAAAAGTAGACTGCAAAAGCTTTTATCCTAAGGGCTAAGTAATTCCTGAAGTTAAAATCACAAACAAGTTTTTTATAATGAAAGTATTCTATTTTAAATGCTAAGTAAAAAAGCTGTACTAAAACAAATCAGTTTGTTTACAGTATCCCGTAATACAAGAGCTTTTATCCTAACATGGATAAAAGGTTGTTGTTTTTGCTAAATACATAATCGAAAATTAGAAATGTCCAATAGAGTGGCAAAGCTAGGAGCAATATTTAGGACGCGATTTACCAACTTTAAGTAAGTAAAATATGTAATTATATCAACAAAAAATTAGAATTTATATCAAATATAATTTTTATTAAATATTGAAAGAATTCAAGAAGAAAATTCTACATTTGGAAAAAAATCTAAAATGTAAAAAGTAAGGTTACATGTATATTACCCTACACAAGTATAGCGTCTTGTAAATTTTAAATTACTTGATCGCCAAACTGTTTATGTTGTACGCCGCACAAGTAGTATTTAATTTTGTATTTTCCGAAAGAAATAAAAAAGGGAAGAGACGAAAATTAAGGTTATAAATAAACTATTTTTTTAAAAAATTCAGATAATTTGGTTTCTTTTTAACACAAAAACAGTCGAAACCGACTATGAATTGAAAAAAAAATACAGAGAATATGAAAAACAATTTTTTTAAACAAATTACTGATTGCATGCGTAGAAATTTGATATATTTTGTAGGAAATGACAATACGATAATATGGATTTTCTTTTCGTAACTTTTGTCGTGTTTTATTGCATTTAACTTAATGTACTGATTTTTGTAGTGCGAACGTTTTTTTTTTAATAATGATTCTAATTGTGAGTTGATGTAAAATAGAATGCATAAATGTACATATGTATGTATGTAGGTAGGCAGTTAAGTAGTTAAGGCCTTCTGCTACAATCAATTGTTTATTTAATTTTTTTTTAAATATTTGTAAGTTACGTAAGGTTAATGTGTAGTAATAAAGCATAAAATACACATAAAAGAAATGTGTCGTAATCCTTTCTTCCGTTGTGGGCTAAAAAGTAGAACCAGTTGTCCCTCGTTAAATCCCTCAGAATTGTCTGATCGAGCTGATCATATCTGGCTTTCATTTTATCACTGGTTAATTTTATCCGACTCCGCACGAATTCGTGAATCTCCTGAAGGTCCCTTTGTGCCTGACTAGAGTTTTCGCCGTCTCCTTCTGCCGATGTTGGCTTAACACCAAACTCTAAATCTGCAGGCAAATTTAGCTCAGAGCCAAAGATTATTTTCTCTGGTGTTCGTGAGGTGGAATCGTGAACAGCTGATCTATATGCCAACAAAAATTTGGGTATATGCTCATCCCAGTCCTTCTGATGTGCGCTGACCACTTTTCTCAGGTATTCCTCCAGGGTTCGATTGAATCTTTCGACCATACCATCAGATTGCGGATGTAACGGTGTCGTTCTGGTCTTTCTAATTCCATATACTTCGCAGATCTCTCTGAATATAGCGGATTCAAAATTTCGGCCTTGGTCGGAGTGTAGTTCTAAGGGAACTCCATAGCGACACACCCAGTTGCTTATAAAAGCATCTACAATCGTTCTGGATTCTTGATTGGGAATGGCATATACTTCCGGCCATTTGCTAAAATAGTCCATGACCACTAAAACGTATCGGTTTCCAGCATTGCTAGCAGGGAAGGGACCTGCTACATCCATCGCTATACGTTCAAAGGGAGCGCCTGAATTGTACTGCTGAAGCTGCCCCCAACTCCTTCGTACTGGACCCTTTGCTGCAATGCACTCCTGGCAATTGGCTATCCATTCGGCTACGGCTTGTTGACAGCCAACCCAATAGAACCATTGTTTTATCTTTTCCAGCGTCTTCGTTACACCAAAGTGACCTCCGCTAGGACCATTGTGAAATTGTTTCATGACCTCTTTGATCTTGGAGGATGGCACGACGATTAAGTCTATCACAGTTTTGCCGTCTGTGCTTTCCCAGGTGCGACATAAGCAGCCATCCTTCAACCTTAGACTGTTCCACTGGGCCCAATATGCCTTCGCCAGCGGACCTTCTGGTGAGATCTCACTTCGCGTCGGTCTTCTGTCTTCCTCTTTAGCCGCTATAATTTTTGCCAATATGGGATCATTTCTTTGTGCAGTCGGCCAGTCTTCACTAGATTCTATATGTGTAAGCCGAACATCAATAACGAATTCTTTTCTCTCCGCCTTTGTGCAATGCTTACACCCCAGATCACATGTGCGCCTAGGAAGGGCGTCTGCGTTGTTATGCTTGTCTTCTTTTCTGTGCTCAATACTAAAGTCATATCTCTGAAGTCGCTCTATCCAGCGTGCAAGCTGTCCTTCAGGGCTCTTGAATTGCAGCAACCACCTGAGTGCGGCATGATCTGTCCTCAGCGTAAAATGTTGGCCATACAAATACTTGTGGTAGTGTTTAATACACTCCAATGCTGCTAGAAGCTCTCGTCGCGTTACGCAATAGTTTCTTTCAGGCTTCGAAAGTACTCTGCTGTAGTAGCCTATAACCTTTTCTGTCCCATCTACCACTTCCTCCTATTCCATATCCGGTCGCATCAGTGTCTAGCATGAATTTTTGCCCAGCTACTGGATATGCCAGGGTAGGTGCCACACACAACAATTCCTTGAGCTTCTGGAATACTTCCTCGGCTGCTTCACTCCACTGGTAAGATCGCGACTTTTTGGTTAGCTCATGTAGGCTGGCGGCAACATTAGCAAAATTTGGTACAAATCGTCTGTAGTATGTGCAGAGTCCCAAGAAACTTCGTAACTCGTGAAGATTTTGAGGACGAGGCCAGTCCTTTACTGCCCGTATTTTATCTTCATCGGTTGATATGCCCTCTGCTGTTATACGATGCCCCAAGTATTTGACTTCCTTCTGAAACAATGCACATTTCTTAGCACTGAGCTTCAGTCCAGCCGCTGATATACGCCTGAAGACTTCTTCCATATTCCTTAGGTGTTCATCGAAAGTCTTTCCCATGACAATTATGTCATCCAGATACACCAGGCATGTCTTCCAATTGAGTCCCTTTAACACTCGTTCCATTAAACGCTCGAAGGTGGCTGGAGCGTTGCAGAGACCAAATGGCATAACATTAAACTGCCATAAACCATCGAGAGCACTAAAAGCAGTTGTTTCTTTATCTTTGTCAGCTATCTCGACTTGCCAGTAACCGCTCTGTAGATCTAGCGTAGAAAACCACTTAGTTCCTGCTAGTGTGTCCAAGGTGTCATCGATTCTTGGTAGCGGATAACTGTCCTTTTTGGTAACATCGTTGAGCTTTCTGTAGTCAACGCAGAATCTAGTGCTGCCATCTTTCTTCTTTACTAAAACTACCGGCGAGCTCCAAGGACTCGAAGGTGGTTCGATAATTCCGTCTCGCTCCATTTCGTTGACTAGCTGCTTTACTTCGCTCCGCTTGGCTAGGGGAATGCTCCTGGGGGCTTGTTTTATGGGCCTCGCTTCGCCAGTATTTATTTCATGCTTCACTATTGCCGTTCTACCTTGGCTTTTATGTTTTAGGGCGAAGACAGAGGCGTACTTTCGTAGCAACTGCTTGGCTTTATTTCTGTCAGGTGGCTCCAGCTCTGCTACCCATTTCCCCACGTGTTCTGATAGTATTTCGCGCTCTTTAGTTGATAGTTTTTCAGGCTCCGAGTCTCTCTCGCAATTAATTATGGCCTCTGCTGGTGTACATTGAGCTATGTGAGAGTTTTTACCAATTACTTTTTCACTGTTGGATAGATTTAACACTCTCACAGGAATTTTTCCATTCTTACAGGTTTTCACGAGGGCTTTTGCTGTTATTGTCTCACTTTTAATTCCTGATGGTTCTACCACCCACAACCGGTTGTCCTCAGAATCTTCCTCCATACGTGCTCATATCAGTTTCTGCCTGAGGTGGTAATTTCTGGGATGCTACAGCAACCAACTTCCCCACTGCAGATTTACTCATATATCCAATATCAAGGGGTATTTCGACGTTTCTCCAGATCATTATTTGTTGCCCCATGCGCAGATCGACTCCATGCATAATCATAAAATCTGCGCCAATAATAACTTCGTCCACAATATCGGCAACAATAAACACATGGTCCACGCTCATGTTGGCTATAGTTAATCTGACTTTGGCCTTACCATAGACAGTAGCAAATTCTCCGGTAGCAGTGCGCAGACTTACATTATTTAATTGTTCCACTTTTCCCTTTACTAAATTGGGCCTTATTATAGACTGCGACGCTCCTGTGTCTATTGTCAGAATACGCTTTCCTCCGTTGATATACCCGCATGCAGTAAGATTGTTGTTTTGCTGCTGCATCACAGATATGGAGATTGTGGGGCCCTCGGTTGTTGGAGCTAGCTCATGCCCCGTAGTGCTAGCTCTCTTTAGTTTAAATACTCTTGAGATGTTTTGTGAGTCGCACGTTTGTTGTTTCTTGGCGGCGAAACAGATCTGGCTCGTTTTCTTGCTGCCTTACAGTTTCATTGAAAATGGCCGACTTTACCGCAATTAAAGCACTTAGCGTTCGTCTTACCTTGTCTTTCATCTAAGACTTTCTTTACCGATTCAAGAATTTGCTTTATGTCGTCCATTGTTGTTTTCTCATCTTCAACAGCTACTTCAACTTTTCGCACTTTGTATGACTGCGGTCTCGAAATGACTTTTGCTGTTTCTTGAGCCAGAGCGTAAGTAATGGTTTCATCAAAGGATGTGTTTTGCTTAGTGCAAACCGCGTGCTTAATATCTGGGTCCCGAATACCATTAACAAATGCCTCCACTTTGAACTGTTGTAGCAGTGGATGGTTTTCCCCAGGGTATATTAGCTGCACCAAGCGCTCTATCTCCATGGCGAAATCCTGAAGCGTCTCATTTGCTCTTTGCACACTGCCACGTAGCTCCATTCTATACAGCTCCTTTTTATGATCGCCGCCATATTTGCGCTGTAACGCCACCATTATGTCCTCATAATTATTTCTGCAGCTTGTTGGTAGGCTTTCGAGGACTTCTGCTGCAGATCCTTTAAGTGCGAGAATCAGCTCAATCGCTTTTTCTTCATTGCTCCATTGATTTTTACTGGCCACTGTCTCGAATTGAAATTTGAAGACGTTGAAGGGTATGGTGCCGTCGAAACTGGGAGCTTTTATCCTATTTGTGTTTCAGTCACTACTCCTGCTGGACCTTCTCTTATTTCCAGGCTCATAATTTTGTTTTCAAGCTCCTGCAGCTTTACATCGACATCCTTTACCTGTACTTTGACGACACTAGTTTCTAAAAGATTCACTTTTCTTTCCAGGCCGGATAGTTTTTCATCGAACCTGCTGACCTTGATTTCTACGTCATCTACTCGCTTATTGAAGGTCTCAGAAATTTTCTGTAGCTTCTCGTTAACTTTTTCTAGTTTCTCACTGTTAGTCCTAGAAGCTTCCTGTACTTCACCTCTTACTTCAGCTAACAGTTTTTCGCTATTTGCTCTAGAAGCTTCCTGAACTTCGACTAGTTTTCCGTTTACATTTTCTAGAAGCATTCTAGAGTTTTCTCCCATTTTCTCCATCATAGCGGAAAACATCGTATTGAAGTCCATGGTACTTGCTGTTGTTGTTTCACGGCTACATACCTCTGTCATCTCTTTTTCATCAAACTCATATGCGCCAATGTCCACGCCACGACGCTTGAATTCATCTATGAGCCTCTTCTGCAGTTCTGTTTTGTTACCTGCTGTTGGCAAATCCAGCTTACTCAACTCCTTTTTCAGCTGCTCCACTTTAAGATCTTCAAATTACATTTTTATCTATTATTTTATTTTTTTAAGTTATATTATTTTACAATCCCACTTCTGACACCAATTGTTACGTTTTCACTTTACGTTGGGTTCTTTTAATTGCGAAATAAATACACACTGTTATTACTTTTACTGTAAGTCACTTTATTTATTTAACCGTTAATCGAGCTTTGTATCGAAAATGATACATTTCGTTTTTATTTCAAAAATTTTTCTGAATGGCAACACTATACGGCACACCTGTTTTCACAATTTTTAAATATTGTTATTTCCCGTATTTAAAACATCGTTTGAAAAAATAAATGTAAGTAGGCTATAAGAAATTGAAAAAGTTCATAATATTGTCTTTGTATCACATTTGATACATACTAAAGTTTTGTGAATTTTGTATAGAACAAGTGTATTATAGATCCAAAAATGAGACCTTACATGATATGTTTGATGAATATTATGGACGGCCCATATTTCGTTAAATAATGTCTGAAAGATCATTCTTGAACATTCACAAAATAATACGGTTTGATAACGTTTTAGCCAGGCGTGCTCAGAAAAGTTCGGATAAGTTTGCGCCAATAAAGAACCATTGGGACAAATGGTCTGGAAGTCTATCATAGTTTTATAACCCAAATGACTGTGTGACTGTAGATGAGCAACTTTTAGGTTTTCATGGGCGCTGTAAGTTTCGATAGTATATACCATCAAAACCAGAGCGGTATGGTCTAAAGTTCTGGCTGCTTGTTGATTCGCGTTCTTGTTATGTGTGGAAAATACAGCCGTATTTGGGCAAAGATGTATCTGGCGTTCCAGAGCGAAATCAGGGTGAACAGGTCGTCATTGATTTAGTTGATGGACTTAAGGGGCATAACGTTACAATGGATAACTTTTTTCTTCGCACAGTTTTGCAACGAAATTTAACAATGGTTGGAACAATGCGGAAAAATAAAAGATCAATTCCTCCAAAGTTGTTAGTATACAAAAAAGTACCAAGATATGAGTCATCATTCGCTTTTACCCCTAATACAACTCTTGTTAGTTATATCAGCCACAAAGACAAATGCACAATTGCAATGAGTACAATGCATCATGATCAAAAAGTTTTGAACGGGCCAAAGAAACTACCCGAAATAATATCGTTTTATAACTCCACTAAAGGAGGAGTTGACACCGTTGACAAAATGTTAAGTAGTTACAGCTGCAAACGTAAAAACAATCGCTGGACAATGGCTGTTTTTTCGAACATAATTGATGTTTCTGCTTTAAACGCCTATATTATTTATAACGAAGTAGACACAAATTGGAAAACTACTCAGAAACATACAAAACGTAAGTGTTT